>OMNM01033889.1:12129-34153 GCA_900302745.1 Parablennius parvicornis | reverse complement strand
TGAATCATGTCCTGGTGATGTTATGGCCAGGTTTCTTGCTCGGTCAGTAGTGAGGAGGAGGACGAGGAGGAGATGCTCCACAATCGCACGTTACTCAGTCCCGTTCCTCCACCTTCAGCATCGGACACACCAAATTGATTTTAATCAGGCAATAAAAGTAGATCAGATCCTCCTTCTGTTGACTTACTTTCATGGCCCGAAGAGGCCGCTGCCATCGACTTTTCGTGATGGATTTTACTCATAACTGCCTATAGCCCGGTTCAATACGGACAATCTCTTTCATTTTTGTAGCATTCAGAGAAGACTGATGCTGTATTGGTGTTTGCTGTGAGGTCTAGTTATTAAACGCTGTGATCCGTTAATTCTTTTTCCTCCAGAGGTGTGCCTGAAAAATAAAATGAGCGAGTTTGAACGATAGCTCAGTTACATTTATGAAACAAGCTTGGAAAGATGCATCCATTTGCACCACAGGAGTTATCAGTCTACTCTTTTCTGCTGGCTGCTGCTTTTATTTTCTCTGAAATTCTCAGTAGCGATACTTGAAAATAAGTCTGCTCGTGGGGGCTAAATACATAAAATATGGCTGGTAATGGTTTTCTCAGACAGTTTTAGACATTAGGAGATAGGGGACTGTTTCTGACGAAGATCCGTATATTGTTTCTAAGAGGACTTCAATATAAGTAGACAAAAGTGAATATTGCAATTAAGAATGCACTGAAACATTTTTATGGACATTTGGACTCCAAGTACTGATTTAAGCATCTGATTATGCAATTAAAATTAAAATATTAATTCTGAAATGTTTAATTTAGTTCATTTCATGGTCACAATAACATTGCTTTACCATGAAGGTTTTTTTGTTGTTTGTTTTTAGTTATTTGTGTTGTTACGGTGAACATCTTTCTGCTGCAATGCCACGTTTTATGAAATCACAGTAAATGTCTACATAATCATAAAGAGTGTGATCATGTAATGCAATGCTATTCTGACCACAATCCAATGTTTAAGTTTGTGGATATTTATTTCAGAAATCTAGCTCGATCTTCTCAGTGCAACATTTTCTAAAATGCCTGGTGTAAATTACAAGTTTCCCACAACTTTCAACATATTATTCTTCCTAATATATTATTGGCACATCAATCAACTTAAGACTCAAATGTGATTTACAGTCGATTTTGCTTTTGTCTCTTTTTATTTAAAAAAATTAATCTTCACATGTCTAATATTGATGCTAGTTCAAAGATTAGCTGTAAAGCGACATCAGTGTGGTTGTATTGGAGCACTTTCATGGCAACCAACGCACAATATTCTAGTATCAGTACACCCCTACTTGCAAATTTGACTTTTCAAGTGAAAACACATCGTTTTTTGCATTTTTGTTAAAAAAAAAAAAACAACAACAAAAACATTTACATTAACACAGCAACATTTTGAAAATAATGTTCATTTAGATGGAAACGATGCCGTGTTGTACCATTGTTGGACCATTAGTGGGTGGTGTTGTTTGCTTTTGTAATCAAACCACACACACACATCTGCGCAGTGAACAATACTCAACTGTAAAACTACCAAGACCCGGGAGAATATTGTCCGGTAGTCACCACACTCCAGAGGCGGCCATTTTTGTTGTTGTCAATCTACTCATGCATGTGCAAAACAACTATTTACTACGGCCGTTTTTCCCCGTTTACACGTAGACGGAGTAGGATCGTTTTTGAAAAGTTCCTTTTTTTTTTTTTTATAGCAGCATTTTCCATGACTCAGAGAATTGTTGTCATGTAAACAGACAAAAGTTTTACATATTCACTTGAAAATGTTGTGTTTAGACGAGGCCTTATTCTGTATATTTTCTTCTCTAGACTAAAAAAGTCACTATAATAAGCTGAATTTTTGCAACCAAAACATTGAATAGTTACCACTTCCATACCATGTCAACCTTCTAAAAATCAAGGCCACATCAAAGCCGATAACGCTGACATAAAATCCACAAAGGTCTAATATTCAGTCTTTCGTTTTTTGAAAACTTCCACTTTCAAATGTGACCTTTATGTTAAGTTAAAGGGCAAATGTGCCCCTCAGATCCATCACTGCGCTGTGTCTTGTCCATCTGAGTTTTTTGGTTCAGATTACATTTCAGATTCAGTCTCCCCCTCGGAGAGGAGCGCATAACTTGAGTATTTGTAGAAACGGTGGGCACTTAGGATGAAAACCGCAAAACCCAACAAGAGATTGTTATAAATATGCATATGAATACATGTTTTGTTGTTTTCAGAGTATAAATGGTGAGTCGTTAAATAACAAATGTTTGAAAAAGCTAATGAGTAGTCATAGGTCATGATCAAAACCACGATTATTGTTGCATTTTCATTTCCTTCCACAAGTGCATACATATGAGTCTATAATACAAATCACATTAAATATCTGGAGGGGAAAAAATCCTGTTCTTTCGGTCCCACAGCTTTGGAAAGGAATTGAGATATTTTCTCTTTTGGAAAGTATTAATGGAGCCAGATTAGTCTTTGCTTGGGGCTGAGATGTGGAGGGCACTCTGTTCTCAGCTTTGTTTAGCAAGTAATATGTATTTCTTATCATTTCCTTCTTCTCATTAGCTTTGGGACCTGCGGCGGATGCTCGCTGCACAGTACGCCCGCTAATGCGCACAATAGCATGTTTATACATTATTGATGAACTTATATGTCTGCTGCATGGTGTAAACCAGACTGTCGTTTTAATTTACATGTAGGCGATCCTTCATTCACAGTACACATTAACTATGCACTGTTAAAAAAAAAAAAAAAAAAGCACATCCGTAAAAGTCTTTTCACTTTGAAGTATTTATTTATAAGGCACCTTTATTTGTATAGAATATTCTAGTAACAAGGCATTTCGAAGTAATTTATATTAATAGACATGTTAAGCTTGGAAAAACAAAGAGAAATAATAGGAGATATGCACATTCAAGCTGTTTATTGTACTGGATTTAATCCAGGACCACACAAATAAACTCCATGTAAAGGACACATTTTGTCTTGAAAGCAATGACAGTAATATTTTTTTTGCAGTTGGACTTACTTTTTGATAGACGTATTACACTGTTTATATGTTTAAACAGTTGAGTTAGTATGATACACTGGAGATTATTGGTTCCAGTTGGAGAAATATTGTAGTTTGGGTTAAAACCAGTAATTGACTTCCAAGGTGCTAAAACTACCTAGTGTCTTCCATGTAACCTCTCCTTTGTTCCTGTCATGAAGTAATGGCTGGCAAAAGTTGAAATACAGTTTGACATTAGTTGTATTTGTATTTTTTGCACAGCCTTTATTGGTTGCATTTTCAGGATGTGTTGCTAATAAAAACTCCTGTTGAGACTCAGAAGCTCTTTTTTTCCAATCCAGCATGAGAAACCGTCAAAGCACATTACAATCGTGTTGAAGTCAAACAAAACCGTATTTAGGAGTGATAAGTTTTGATGAAGGACCTTATTGTATTCTTCATATTGTTAATATAGTTTCTTAGTTTAAAATTTGTAAAAGCAATAACTTAACTACATTAATATGCATGTTGGTGCGGATTAAATGTTACATTTTTTAAATGTGACAATACAATTTAAAACCAGTTACAGATACAACTATAAAGATACATGACCTATCAATCCTGACTTTTCTATTACTTCTGTTTGAATTGTATTTGTTATTGTGTAATTCATATTAGTCATTAAGGTGAGTAGGTTATTATCTCATTATACCCAAGTTCACGTAGTTATGTTACATTGTGATATTGTAAAAGTGAGGTATTGTGTGAATTGTTGCAATTTTATTTAGAGAAAAAGAGAAATGTGTTTTTCTCCTAAATTCTTCATGCAAGTCATTTTTTTCCTCAATCTGAGAAAAAAGGACTGTGATTGATTTGTTATGGCGAGCCCAGTTGTGTGGAGTGCCGTGGATTTCATTGATTGCCCAGTGGAAAGCATCAGATAAGAACCCGTAGCACAGGTAACCTCAATAAAGAAAACACACACACACACACACAGACACACGCACACTCACACAAACACGCAGTCATTAATCTTAACCTTCTATTTTCTCTCTGACAAATTACAGGAACAATTTCTAAAAAGTGTTATTTGTTTATGCACCTCATTTTATTATTGAGAAAAAACCTCCAAAAAAAACTAACAAATATTTTAGTTGTACGTTCATAAACAGCATTGATTATGTTGTCATATTTTGTTGCAAGCTGTTCATTTCAACCTTTACTCACTTAGCTGGATGTTTATCGTATCTTAAGTCTCCATCAGTTAATAATAGTATACGATATCTGTCAAGGATCTGTAATCTGTGGCCTGGTTTCATGTGTGTATTTATGTTTCATGTTGTGCAGGGTTGAGCTTCCCCCTCTAACTCTTGTCTGAACCGGCCGTCATGTCTTCCTCTGTCCGAGCTGCATGCGGCTCCTTAATTGTTGTCAGGTGTGAGTTCTTCAGTCCTGTCTGTGTCCGTCTCTCATGCCTGAGTGTTTGCTCCTGCCTCATCTTGTGTCTTTCTGTCCAGACCTCACCTGATATTGTCGCTGCGCGTTCAGATCAAAATCAACCTTTTACTAATTGTTTGATATTTCATTCCAACTGATTTGCTCAGGTTAAGCTATTCTTATTTTTGCACAGATTATTGTGTATGCTCCAAACCTGGGTAATCTCAGTTATCTGGACTGTCGGCTCTGATTAATTAAGCAGGCCTTTTATCAGTGATGTTCTTTTTTCAACAGAGTCTTGTTTTAAATGAATTGTCTTCTTTAAACTCCACAGTTTTAAATTAAGCAATTTGTTTTACGATAGAGTTATGTGCTCAAGCAGTGCGCCTTAAAATAAGGAGGAAATGCGTTGGGTCAGTCAGTCGAAGCCATTCATCATAGCTACAGACCGTAATTGCTCAAAATAAGCACTCATATCACACAACGTGGACTTGTGAGTGGTTTGATAGATACCAGTCGTACACTGTGAGCTCACTGGCACTTTCAAGATGTCTCCAGAGGCTGACTCACAAATAATCTACATGTGACAATTGATTCACTCCCTCTGGTATTTTGCACATTTAATGTGCTCATAAACTGCACCCACTATAATTTTACACATTCTTCAAGATAGAGTAGAGACAGCAGAAGCTATTAAATGGGTTAATGCTAATTATAACTCACCTGCCGGCTCTTTATTTTCATATTTTATGCAGGTGGACAAAGGATTTGGATAATTTTCCTCGTGTAACCAACCCTAGGTATATGTGTTAACAAGAAGATGATGAAAAATGGGAAGCGCTTATATGAGGAAATGAGATATTTAATGGCAGGCTTTAGCAGTAATTTGCAGCACAGTGTGGCTGAGTCACCTTATCTAGAGCCCAAAGTCATACTGCTGTCATGTGTGCTGTATATATATTTTTTCAACAACACTTAAGTGAAGGAGTGTTACAAGGTAGACCAGCCACAGCTGGAATGAAATAGTAAACTTCCTGATTTTATCGTGCGACTATATGAGTGAGTATGTTGTAATCTTTCTGTGTTATTATAGGTACACGACAATAAACAATCCCGACTTTCCATTGAAATTCAGCAACCCGGTGTTGATCAGACGGGCAGTCAAGACTTGTCAGAGCTTGGTGGCTGTGATAAAATAAATCCAGAAACAAGTCTTTTCTTTCAGTTACTTTTTTTATAAACTACACCTGTGTATATACCCCATACTGATGTCCAACCTAAGATACGGATTGTTTTTTTAGTGCTTTAAAACCTGTGTGTGTGGAACTAACACATATTTGCAGATTGAGTTGGGGGAGGCTGATATTGAAAGTGTACATTCACTCAAATGTCTCTGGGTGACAATTGAGCAACAGATATGCTAGAAATCAGACATCAAACACACACAAAGTGAGCTGTCAAAGAGAATTACTGTGTCTTGGTCATAAATCCCAAATTCTCTACTATTCCATAATTCACAGTTTTTTTTATCATATCTCATATCTATTTTTATGCAGAGGTCAATAATTATATAACAATAGATATATTCATCATTTTACATGACAAAGTAATGAAAATCACTAATGGGGCTGGTATATAGGAATCATTATTCATACAGCAAAAAAAAAAAAAAAAAAGAAAAAGATCTCCTACCCGATAATATTAAAATGTATTCACTGAAAGAGGAGAGGGTTATAATTTAAGGTGCGAATTTAACTTCAAGACTTGTGCTATAAAAAAAAAAAAAAAAAAAAAAAAAAAAAAAATACTATTTCAGTTTGTGGTGTGAAACTGGGGCAGAATCACTGTGGGACTAAAGGTATGTGCCAACATGAAATCATTTAATTGAGGCATAAAGTGATTCTCAAACAGGACATTACTGAATAATGTTATTTTCAGATGAAGGGGAATGAGTATGTTGGTCACTGGGTGTATACGTGTGAACAAATATTGGTGGGTGTGTGTATCTGTGCACTCACTCCTTGTTAATTCATATCTTGTGTGTGACATCAACTAAATGCAATGCGTTTGCTTCGTATCCCAGTTTAAACAGTCCCGCCGCCATCATGGCTGATAAGGCTGGTTTGTGTGGTGAGTTGCATTGAAGGAGACATGTTTCCTCATTTCTAATGGGACGGAGCTAATCAGATCAGCGTAAGCTGACTCCCAGCTGTGCAACTTTGCGGAATTCACTGAGGGGTAAAGTGGAAAACCTTAAATAAAGGGCAAGTCCATCTTAATCACATGCTTTTATGGTCCAGTGGCAAGCAATGAGACAGAAATGTCACATTAGCAATGCCAAGTGGCTTATTTCACCGTATAGATGGTTAAACCAACAGTTATTGCTGATTTTTGTTTTTTCATTATTTCATTTTAGATTATGTTTATTATTTTGACTAAAATGATTAAATGACCATTTTTTCATAAATAGATTTAATAGTTTTTAACAGTAATTCCACAATTAATATAGTGTCTTCTACACTCAAGGTCGAGGGGTTTATTGCTTTTAAAAAGTTGAAAGTTTTTTTCTCCTGTGCACCTTGCAGCTACCTGTGAAACTAATCAACGTGGTGAACATTTTTTATGAAAATGTCAGACTTGTCCATTAATTCATATCAAACTTTTTAGTTCCTTGATTACTGTTTAAACGCCAACACAGTCCGTATTTATATTTGATTATGTTCAACTGTGATCAGGGAGAAATAAAATTTTGTGGTTTACTTTGTTTTTGGTTTACTTTGTTTTCAAATCCATGTCATATTGATTTCAACTGTATAGCACTTTTTCACCACATAAGCCCACTTAAAGTGCTTTATATTGTTAAATCAGATTCACACACCATTGAGGGTGGCTGCCATGAAAGGCGAGTTTATTCACAGGGAGCAGTTTGAGGTACAGTGTTTTGCTCAAAGACATTTGGATAGATAAGGAATTCAACCTGCAACTGTCCAATTGGGAGATGACCACTCTCCCAACGGTCAGCCCTGTTATCGATCAGGATTAGATTCTAAACTGAGCTTCAGTGCCAAATCATGACAATTGTGGCAGTTACTAGAAATAAAGATGAAATGTTTCAAAATGTGAGCTAGCATTGGAAGAGTTAAGATACTAGTTATACTGATATCTTATGAAATACATTAGAGAGGCCCACCACAAACCACAAATTACTCTTGGGTGCAGTGCAATTCAAGATGGTGTAAAGGTCAAGGAACTGGTGGAGTCTGCATTGTGTGCTCACAGAGCAGTCCATTTGTCTTATAAGATGTTTATTCTGACCAGATGAATGTTTTTAACTTCAAAATATTTGTCTTATTCTTTTAATAATCCATTTCCATCTTCCAGTGTGGGCATGGATTTGGTAGATAACGGACGGCTCACGCGGTATCAGCGGTAGCACAGTAGGGGCCGGGGAGGATGTGATCTTTCACAACAGCTTTCACTCCACTCCGATGATACTGTCTAATCTGGAGGCTACACCCAAGGCACTGACATGCCCCACAGACTCGGTGGAAACCTTGACTGGCACTTCACCCCTCAGCGATGACAAAAACCCTGTCTGCTTAAGCAGCTATTACTCCACCTGATTGGTAATCATGACATGGAGCGAGGCATAAATCCCTCAGACTGCAGCTGGTTAAGATAGAGGTCTTTGAAGGAACACAGTGATTAGATGACCTTGAATGGCGTAGGAAAGGGGGCCAGGCTTGGGAAGGCTCAGGGGGTGCTGTACATTTCTATTATTGGCGATATAATGACATATTCTCATGCAAATGAAATTCATGTACGTAGGCTACACTCCACTTGGTGCGCAGTCCGGAGCCCTCAAAAAAAAAAAAAAAAAAAAAAGGATTTTCCAGAGGAATGCATGTTTCCATTCACCTCAACAGTCTCATCAGTTTCACGTATTGTGCCTTTTATTTGCACAAACCGAGAAGCCAGATGTCCGTTGTATTTGTCCGAACCCTAGCCGCGAGAAGCAGGTTGTCGCATTATTTTCTCCTCAGTCAAGAGCAGTTTGAAGGAGAGCTGCCCACACACTTGAGTTGAAGCTCCCAAACTCTTAAATTAGCACCCCTTCAAGGGGTTTCAGCATTACATTTGCATTACGTACACGCTGTACGGGGGCGACGGAAACTACTCCACTTGGTGACATCCTGAGTTTAAGGTGTGTGGATACCCTTTCTCTGGAGTAAAAAATCGAAACACCTTGTTTTAGAGGGGACATTTTCACACATAGTAGCTCCTGGTTGGTGATTTTAAGGAAAACATACCAAATCAATTATAGTACCATTGATTTATTTCAAGATTTACAGTTGAATTATTTTCAAGACTATGGACATGCACATGATAGTTGTAGATTTTTGGTGTGAAACTGCAATAATTGCACCTCTCTTAAACATGTAAGCTTTCAAAATGGCTTTATGGAGGTTCATTGTTTATACTTCCAGACAAATGTATTGTTTTGTCTACTAGTAAGATTTTTAGTGTCTGAGACACTAAAGACTATTTGTGTTTATAGCTCCCTGTTGGTACAGAGAACAGCACTCCGGAAAGTGCAGTATATCAATCATGGTTTGCCCTATAGTTGCTTTTAAATCTATGGATGCACATTAGCTTTGATGCCGTATACAGTATACCAAGCAGCAGGCAGAACACTGTCAGTCAGAAGTGGTTACACGCTGTTCTTTACAACAGCAAGGTGAAAAGCAGCCAGCAGGGTAAACAAGGTGGATTTAAGAGGCATGAAAGAAGAATCAAAATGACAGTCATAACGGAGAACGTGGCTCTTCAAACACACCTAAAAACGCAGTGCCATACACACCCTAAATCACACAAGTGTTGTAGTGTTGTCAAGATGTGCTTTGATCGCACTCCGTAATTGTCTGTATTTGTGTTTTTAAGCCGGTCCAGTGAAACGGGTTCCATGCACAATTATCTGACCAGATTAGGGAAAGATGCCAAGGGAACCAAAACTAGAGTTAAAAAGTTAATGCTTATGCAAATTACATTCTTTAAGTATTAAAGTCAGTAACACAGCACACTTTACTCTGATATAATTTACAGCACATTGGATTTTAATATGGGTTAACAAGAGTATCCATTACTGGTTGGAAGCAGTCTCTTTAATATGGGGCAGTAAAAACCATACACATTTTATATCATTTGAAAACATCCAGTGAAAACCACTTTCATCAGCAGGGTGAGTGACGCCACTCTCCTTTGGAGACATACATTAGTTTAAATTTCTTGTTTCTTGTTCACATTGTTAAAACTTCAAATAACTGCTTTTGCACAGTTCTTGGACACATGACTTGTTTTGGCCCTTATCCCAGATCTTTAAGCATAAAATACCTCAGTTTACGTCTCTTTCATACCTACCTTGCAATCAAATGTCAATGTCCTTCATTTGAATAGACTCACATGGATTGTAACCACGTCCAGCATTATTTCATTTGTTCTTCGTTGTCTGCTTCCAATTATTAGCAGCAAGATTTCAGTTGCCAAAGAAGTTGCAGCACACATCTCTCTCCCCTTGATATTCCCCACTCTGCAGTTAGTGTATGATCACCCGAGGATGAGAAGGCGGCTTTCATCTATGAGCAAATATTTGTGCCAGTAGGCAATGAACCAATTAGAAATACAGGTTTCAAACACCACATTCCTGTATTTAGTTCACCTGGTACGACAGAAAACTAGCAGGCACGGGAATTAAAAAAAAAAAAAATATATATATTGCTTTTATTTATAGCTGCCAGCAATAATGACTGTAAGGTACTCACTCCTGGTGCTTACGCACCCAACCAGTGATACCAAATAATGAATCTTTGATTCAGTAAGAAGGAAGGAAAGACAACCAAGCGTATAATGAGAATGACTTATTTTTTATATCACTGATTATACACTTGTAGATTAAAACCCACCATCAGGAAAATGAAAAATGTGCCATATTTTTAATAACATGGATGACATGAACAGTACTGATGATCTTAATCATTATTCTTACTCCTGCAAATTTTATGTTGTGCTATTTATGACTAAGTTGTCATAACTTTGCAAACTTCAAAAGCATTCATATGATGTTCACAAAATTCTTGTAATATAGTCATTTCTTTGTGACTATAATGTGCTGTAATACATTCCCTTGCATGTAAAATGAAAAGGGTATTAAAGAGCACACAGCTTAAGATCAGTCTCATGAATCATTCATTGTTTACTGGTGCAGGGATTTATGCCAAAGAGCAGTAGGCCGTTCTACGATTGTCTTCTGAAACTTTTCATATGGTGCTCCCTTTTAATAATTTGTTGACATGCCCCTGCTGTTGTTGAGAAAATA
This sequence comes from Parablennius parvicornis, assembly GCA_900302745.1. NCBI lineage: Eukaryota > Metazoa > Chordata > Actinopteri > Blenniiformes > Blenniidae > Parablennius > Parablennius parvicornis. The sequence goes on along the minus strand of OMNM01033889.1, from coordinate 23,310 downwards.
AAAGTGACCTCTCTCTGTGGTGAAGGTCAGGCAGTATCTAATGAAGGCTCTAAAGCCTCACAGCATTGATTTCTTACCCGTTTCATGGCTGCAATGCAGAGCTGTTCGGCATTGCCATGAGGGGATGGTCTCAGGTACAAGTCGGTGTTTCCCCAAGCCAGTTATGTTATCTCCCTCTAAACACTTTTACTTCTCTTAGTTCATTATTTTCTTTCTCTGCCATCCACCCATTGTTTAAAGAACAGATCTCCATGTTGTCTTGGCTTTGTGGATCCTAGTAAATTCTTGCCCAAAGTGAAGTCTACCTTCTTACACAATGAGATATTAGACTGCCGCACATGTTACTGGGGGCGTCTCATTCAGAAGTGTTGCAATCGCCCATCAGTGAGCAGAGTCACGGTACTCTCTCGTCTTGATATGCTTATCAGACTTGACGTGGATGGCATTTAAGTCTAAATAGCACACGGCATACGTCCCTTCTAGAGAAACGCCTGCAATAAAGATTCATTATGCAGGTGTGAGGCATCATTGAGATGCATCACACTGCACTGCATCTTTTGGCAGATTAAAGATATGAAGATTAAGGGAGAGGCTGCATTATACTGTTGTTATTCTTAATAACCTGCTTAGTTTGGCTCATAGCCCTGTGCTCATCCATAATGCATATGACCTGCAGCTGGCCAGGATGCTAAGTCTGCTCTGACAGTGTGAGGGGGTTTAAAATCACTGATCTATGAGCATGTATGTGGATGTCGGTGGGCTTCTAATGTGTGCGTGCATGTCTGACTTGCAAAAAGTGCCTTTGAGTTTCTTCACCCCCTCAATCAGTATCACATTTATACCAACTGCTGAGTCCAAAATAATTATGCCTTTATACACTGTACCTAAGTGTTTTGAGTGGGACCAGCTCCTTTTGGACTCCTTAAGACTCTTGTCTTAACTGCAGATCCTATACATTTTGTGTCTTTGGGAATTTAAGTAGCCTTATTCTATTGAAACCATCAGCAGTGGGGTTTGTAACCCTCTGGACCACCTGGAAGCTGCTCCTGAGCCATGCTGGTTTGGAGACGCTCCAACATGGATGTCTAGACATGAAAATTTGATCTGAAGTCACTCAGATCTTTTCAGCTGTCGTTCTATCATTCAGACGCCACTCTGAAGAGACCAGAGTTCACCCCACACCATCACCTGCTCTAGTTTTAGAATAATAAATACTCGCAATGCCTCTAAGCAGTGGTAATGGTTTGACCTTTTTTATTTTAGCTTTTTACCAAACCTAATGTTGCAGAGCGATGAAACTACATTTGTTTATGCTTATGGTTAATGGAAAAAGGAAACCACGATTTCCTCTTCTCTCCTTCAATGTTTGGTGGGTGACCTTGTGTACCCTGAATGCAACATGGATCTAATGGACTATAACCACCCCGTCAAGTTGACATCCTGCTTCCTACAAAGCACAGTGGAAGTTGGAGCTACAAATGAGCTACAAATAGCCTCCTTAAGAAGCAGCTTCTTGACTAAGGAATATTCTCAGACAGGCTTTTTTTTTTTTTCTTTTTCGCTGTGCCGGTGTTTAGTGCTGTGCACTGCACTGTTGCTGTTATAACACAGAGTTACTTTATAAAAGCCCATAACTCAACATACAGAATGGTACCATATTTTGAACCGATGCAGTTTGCGGCTCTGTTTTGTATTTTACTTTATTGGAGAGCAATACTGGTTAAGCTTTCATGTAAGTCAGAATTTAATGTGGCTGAGCAAATATGGCAGTGGATGCTGTAAATTGCTGGATGACAAGATTTGTAACTGGCTCAAGACTGAAATTTATATCTCATTTCGAAATCTCCCCCCTCAAAAAAAAAAAAAAAAAAATACAAGGTGCTTTAATAACTGCTGGCTGGTCTTGCTTTGACAGGTTTGCAAACTGCTTTCCCCGTCTGCCTGCATCCAAGTAACTCTTTGTTCCTCAGAAAATCTGGCACATTTCGGAGGCTTGGTGGCTTTAATGAGCCACACTGTTGTGCCAGTGGTGGCTGTTGGATGTCAGGAATGAAGCTCATGATAATGTGCCCGGCTCAGTGCCACCACGTGTTTCCCACTGTTATGATAATGACACCAGTTTGGGTTTTTTTTTTTTTTTTTTTTTTTCCTCTCACGAACAGCGGCTGTTGCCTCTTTTTGTTTGCAAGTCCGTGCCACCACTATTGCTTTGATGGTGGTGTAGAATTTTCCCCCCCAAAATATATACCATCATGCTTGGCACTCTACAACACCTTGATGTATTTTTCTCATGCAAAAATGTTGCCGTTTGCAGGAACAACAAAAGAACAATGCAAGACTTACTTTCGTTCCGTTGTGTATTTGTCCCATGTTGTTTCCTGGCGACAGCTGCGGGATTTGCAGCCAGTCAAGGAGACGCTGTTTGGAAAAGTGGGAAGTGAAGACGAATTGACATAAGAGGTCATTTGCTTTGCTGATACTCAGGCCTTTGACTTTGAAGACGAAGGGGCATGAAGGGAGGTAGAACATCAGTAGATAGCTGGGCTGCTCTAAGGTCCAGGGACACTTTCATTCAGGGCTTCCCTCACTTGCTGTGGACATAACTCTCCTGTCACAACCCTCTACTTTTCAATGGTAATCAATTCCGCTTTAAAGGCGTAGGAGACATCCCTTCACAGACTTCTGCAAACTGAGCACACCTTTGCCAACTTCAAATGCAGCATATGCTTACTGACACCTTGCAGTGGAAATGTAGTCCATATACTTTGCCGACATAAATTCAATTCTTTCTAAACATTTCTGGATGACATGGATGAAAGTTGCTAGGTTCATTGAAAAATCTTTTTTTTTTTTTTTTTTTTTGTAGGGGGGGTGTCCTTGAAAATAAATGTAAATCACTGCTAGCTAGTTATCTGTCCATGCAATTTCTATGTTGATTTCCCGACTTTGGGTCAGCGGTTGTATGAACCCGGGGCAGGTCCATTCCAGGCAATTACACACATTCAACCCCATGGGCAATTTAAAGTGACAAATTCTCTCCAAATGAATATACTTTTGGACTTTGGGAGGAAGCCAGACTACCCGGTGAAAATTCACAGACACTCAGGGATATAACTCCCTACAAAAAAAGCCCCTTAGTGAATAAAATCTATGTTCTTCTTTCTTTAATGTGAGGGTGCAAATTACTCCATCACCATGTGGCATCACATGTGAGGAAGCTGTCGCTCAAAATCTATTTGATTACAGTATTGCCTCATTTACAAGTGACCCTCATATAGAGACATGTAGGAGATCATATTTTAGTTGGCTTGGGATATTTTGTGAGGTTTATGCTGGACTGAAGAAGAAAGAATCCTGATACATGAGGGAAATTGGTTTACTGAATTTGTCCTGGTGAACACGAGTACATGCAGCATCTTTTTTCTTTTTTCTTCAAAAGGTTTGATAGCTTTTGTGTGTGTTTTGTGGATGGGAAGGCAGGTCCTCTCTTTCAAACCTGGAAAAAAAATAATTTGGATATTTCAAAAGGGACCTTCATTTAAATTGCAAGTTTTCCGATATGTTGCATCAGTGGAAATAGAAGAGGCAGAATGGATGAGATGTTTGACCTTTCCAGATTTGTCTCCGGGTAGTGAATTTGCTGGAGGGTGCCGGGGCAGGGAGCAGCGGTGCGTTGAATTATCTCTCCCACTGTTCAAACGCCACGGACCTGATCGCCCACTTGCTCCACTCCCACCGCTAATGGGTAGGGAACACACTGGGAAAGAAAAAGATGGAGATAGAGAGGGAGGGAGGAGTGGGGGAGTTATAGCCTTTCTGATTGTCAGTGGGTAAAGCTTTGAAACAAATTACCGTTTTTGCTCGGCGCTGAGGAGAAGGAGCAGCGGGTCACATTGTGGTGTCAAATCTTTAGCAAAAAGCTTGTGTCACTCGGCGGCGTGATCGAGCTGAGTGTGTGACAGCTACCGGCAGGAAACATGTCAACTGTTTGATGGATGCTTGCTGTATTGAAAGGCTATGATGACTTTTTAGTTGACTGGGCTTTCACTGAACTCCCTCCCCCATTCTGTCGTCAAATCAAAGCACAACACCAAGAAGGCAAAAAAAGATAAGAACAAATTTGCCAAAATGCTTTGTAACAGTTTGCCAACTGGCGAAGGACGTTGTATCTTTTCAGAGGAGAGGAGCTGTCAGTTTCACAATGCCTGCACAACTCCTTTTCTATTAGAAAAAAAAAGGAGTATGGCCTCCTGCTCCGATAAAAAAAAAATGTGGGTTCGCAAAAGATAATCAACAGAAGGCTGTTCTTTAGTCAGTGGCATGTCAGCTAAAAATGTACATACTGTACAGAGCTGTAGCCTTGGTTTTATATCTTTCTCTGGCACTGACGATTTTGCTAACAATGCTTCTCCCACCAGAGCCATTTTCTGCTTGTTATTTCCAAGAAACATTTTTCACTTTTTCTTCACTCACGCCTCCATATAAGAGCATCAAGTACATGTTTTTTGTTTTCCTGAAGAAACATGCATTGTGTCTGCACTGTGCCATCGCCTCATGCAACATCTTCTCTCTCTCCTTCTCCACTGCTTCCCTCATAACATCCCCAGAAGCCATCTTGTGTGACGTAGGAGAGTTTCACTGCCACGACCAGAAAACCTGCATCCCCAAGGCCTGGGTGTGTGATAGTAAGCCCGATTGCCCCGACGACTCAGATGAATCCCATCCTCTTTGTAAGTCTCCCATGCCGTCCATTCCTCACAAATACCAAACTCTCACATGAAATTCTGCCATCACTCCTTGTTTGACCGCGAGTCTCACCTCGAGTGTACACCGGCTCGTACTAACATGCAGTTAGTGATATCCGACAAGAAAGACAACTTCTTTGGATCAAAGATTTGTGCCGTCAGACGGAGGAAGTTTTAGAAGTCTGTGGTTTTCTCTGTCAAAAAGAACAGCCGCTGTGGCCACTTTGAAGACCTGAAACTCACTCACGTCTTGTTTGTAGCTGCCTTGAAAGCAGGTAACAAACGGAGCGATGTCTTTCACAGTGCTTTGGTTAAACTATGACTAGAGTGATACTTGGCATCAACTGGACTGTGAGTGTGTGCTGTAGGGGAGGTTGGGCCCTGAGGATGTGTATTTTCTGGAAAAACTGCTGTCATGCTGATAGAAATCACCATATTTCAAAACTATATGGAAGAAGTGATGAGCTTGTAAACTTGTATAGGTCAGGGTTATGTCTTGGCTTTATGACAAATCGGTGTGATTTATGCCATTTTTCTGAAGCTGCAATTGGCATCCCAAATTACAAAAGTACAGCGTATCAATCTCCATCTATAAATATGCGTTTTTTTTTTTTTAACTGAAACTGTAATGAGTCTTGTATTTCTAAAATTTTAGGAACTCAAATTAAGAAACTATTTAATTTTGCCACTATTTTTTGCTCTTTCCTTCATTGCTTTTTTGTTGGATTAGCTCTATAAATATCAAACATACAGCATTTATCAGATTTCTACAGTACAAGGTTGAGGGCTGGAGGTCATTTCATTTAGACACAGTTAAAAAAAAAAAAAAAACAACACAAAACAACACACTACATAAACAACAAATTATGAAAAAAAAAAAAAGATCCATAATATGGGACTTTTAAAAGTTACATCACTGACAGTAGACAGTATCAAATACCCTATACTTTCGTATAGACTAAATAGTTTTTATTCTGTTGTTTGTATCACATTTTTCACTATGAACTGCAATATAATCACATAAATATCTGAAAACAACAGCACATCACTAAAAACAGGCAAGTGGCTCAAGAGAATCAGTTTGCAGACATCAGCTATAAATGCACCAGACTGAAATCAGAATATCTTGGGAAACAAACCCCAATCATCCAGTTCTGTGTCACAGTTGTATGGAATGCTAGATCCTACAGAGAATAACAAAAACAACAAACAAACCTCAGAAAATATCCAGGAAACAATAAATACTACCCTTTACTCATCAGGTTACTTCCTGCAGCTTCACAGTTTGAATGACTCTGAATATTAATGGGTGCTCTGTCCTTCCAAAACTTGTAAAAGTTGCTTCACTTTGAAACACAGGGTGACACATGTTTCTCTAAAATGCTTTGGCACTCTTCGGACTTCATCACTTATCTGACACATCCAATCATGTGGTACCAACAGCAGAGAGCATGACAGATACTCCACCATGCATCACTGTAGGTAGGGCATTTTCTTTCTAATAGGCTTCATTATGCCATCCACATTCTGATACATTGCACTCCCAAAGAGCTGTACTTTGGTTGTATATACAACATTATGGCGAAAGGGCTGTGACTTATGTAACATATAAACATTATTTTTTCCTTAAGTGGTAATAAAGTGTTCCGCGCATGGAGCGAGCTGAAAGTGCCAGAATAGATTGTTCAGCATTAAAGCTCCATAGACGTTTTGCTTGGTGCTTTTTTTCCACAAACCACCCGAACATTTGCAGACTTGGTCCTTTGAGAGTGCTCTTTGAGTTATACACTGAGAGCTTCTGAACAGTTATGCAAACAAGATTAATTAACTTATAGGTTCCAGATTTCAGGACTTTAGACTCTTGTCTTTACCATTTTGAAAAGATGAAAACAATCTCGCTATGTGAAACATTAATCATTGGTTAAAAGTATGAAAGTAATCGAATCCAGAAAGGCATTCCGTGTCTGTTCTTTTATTTCACTGTAAGGTATTATTTGCAGTATATTTGCTTCTATTATTAATTTATTTATTTATTTTAGAATCAATCATTTTTATTATTTCATAATACAACAAAGTGAACACATACAGAACATAACAAGACTAAACAAAACACACACAAAAATAAAAAATAAAATGAACGAAAAAATAATAATATTAATTATTCATAATAAAATAAGGAATAAATAAATAAATCTGTCAATAATAAGATGAGTACAAAAACAAAACAACAATCAAAACAACAACCAACATGTGTCAAGCCTTTCCATTTACACAGGTGGTAAATAGAGTATGGCATGTTTATGTTAATAATCAAAACAAATCAAATCAAATGTTTAGTCTTCCTATTCACCAAAAATAAAAATAAATAAATTCCTACAATCTCTTATTCTGTTTTTGTTTTGAAAGCCCAATTCAAATCACTGTATTCTATTGCTTCTATTATTTTTGATTGCTTACTACTTCTGCAAAACTGAATGAAGCCATTAATTCTGACAATAAATGTATGTGTGATTGTAAAGTTTGTGATGGACTGGACCACATCTTTCTCATTGTGCAGGCTCCATATTTTCTTGATAACTGCTGTGTGAAGAAAATGTTACAACATGTAAAAGAAATAATCTCAGGTGCCTATAGATTGTAAGGATACCATATTATCCACAAGCACATTGTTTGCTGGGTTGTTTATCTTTAGTGCCAAACAGTGTATCTCATATATTATAATACAAGCAACACTGCATTGAATAGTAATGCTTCTGCCTGGAGAGAGGAGAGTATATGACATTGTCTAGCTTCAGATATGAGGATATTTTTATTTATTTTTTTAACAATCTGACTTCAAAACAGTCAAGCAAGCAAAAGCTTACAATTTAGCTGGCAAAAATTGCCCTAGGAGTGGCTTATTACTGCTGGTGAGTAAACATGCAGTAAATATGCACTTGTGAAGAAGTCACTTTGTACTTCAGCCGTTTTCATGTAAACTTTCATTCGCCCTTCACATCAGAATTGCTTATAATGTTGAATATTATTATTTACACACTTCTGAGTCATTGCCTTTCTTAACAAGTGAAGCAGAGCAGTAATTTTAACTTATTTTTAGGAGAATTTGCTTGTCTGCATCACAATTAGATTGTCGCTGTTGTCACACCCTCGCTCCAAAAAAAAAAAAGGGGGAAAAAAAGGAAACAAATTCAGATTATCAATATTCTCTCTGTGTTCCTCATCAGCATGAGCTATTGGCTATAATTAGGACTTTATAGTTTTGGCAGTGACATCTGTGCATAAATTATCCGCAGTGCGCAATAATTATTAATCCTAAAATCCTGTTGCGCAGTAGGTCATCTATCAAACCCTCAGCACGCGGTTGGCTATGCTTGCTGCAGAAAAAGACGCTTTTGTAAAAACTGGTATAATTACACGCGCCAGCTGTTAGCATGTTACCGGCTGCCTGTGCGCTCTCTGATGTTGCAAAAGAGCAGCGGTCCATTTAGCAAATTCCTTCGACTTTTTACCGGCTGACATTAAGTAGCATCTTAGCCAGGAGGGAAATAAACAATATTGAAGAATGGATGATCTCATGTCCAGACTACTAAAGCAAAATTACACATTATGTCATGTACTGCTGCTCCTTTGCAGATATATATATATATATATATATTTATTTTTTTTTGTAGATTAAGTGAGCCGCTGTAGGTTTTGCTCGTCGCTACATATATCAGTCTACCTTTAATATCTTGTACTTGGCTCATTGCTTCTTTATCTCTTGTTATTCTACACGCATCACATCTTGTGTGCCAGATTAATTCCCATGAAAGACTGTGTAGGAGTACTTAGAGGAGCAAGCACTCTTTTTAAAGGGGCATGCCACGTGGACTTTTTTTTTTTCTTATTTACTGTTTGTTTGCTACAAGGAGTTCAACTCAACCTGTGAAAACAATCTCAAAATGTCCTCTCTGGAGAGAGCTTTACAACTTTTCAAAGAGAAAATACCCGACTTAGGGTTGAGTTACACTTTTAAGCATAAAGTTTGTGTTGTGAACTGGAAATATGAGGTTTAAAAGAAGAGGGTACTTCAGAAGCTGGGAAGGTCAAAGATCCAAACTATCATGGCAGAACTGAATTCATGTTTTTTTTTTTCTTTCTACTGCCATGACTCAGGTTTGTTTTCTCCTTGTCTTCATGGAAGCAAAGTGCTACATTCTTCAAATGATTGGAAGCCCACCTAAAAAAAAGTAAAAAACATTTACAATAAAATTAAAGAAAACACATATTGAAAAAAAAAAAAACAATCAAAGTACAATAAGCTTGAATCTTGTGTTTTATAATTACTAGTTACTTTTTCAAAAGTAATTCCTTTAATGTGACTAAGTTAAAATAGTTGGGAATATAGCCATTTTGTGACATTGGTTTTCCTCTGACTAATATATTTCATAGAACTGTAATGTTTGTAGTATTGTGACTCATTAGTTCAACTGAGTCGTGCTGGAGTTATTTTGTTAGGTCAGATGATTCTAATCAAAAAAATTTCTTTTGCTGAAAGTGAAAATGATTCTTGAACTAGTGACAACAGAAAGAAGCAGCAACAAAACTTTTGAGATAAATTACAATCTTTTATGGCCAGGATTAAATGTTTGAATGGAGGTTATTGGTAATATGAATTATTGTGGGACTTTGTTGATGTTGTCGACAAGCAGAGTGAAATAGGCCCCTGTTTACACAACAACGTTCTCAATTGAAAATGGAAAACCTGCGTAGCGTTTCGGGTCTCCGTTTAAACAACAGCGTGGCTCGGACGCACTGGAAATGCAACTTTTTTGAAAACAGCTCCCATATAAAACCCTTGAAAATGCTCTGTCTCCGTGTAAACAGGGAAAAACACAACTTTTCTGAAGGCCTGCTACTGTACCTTTGCACCCCGGCTGGAGTAAATAGATCTTCACAGAATTGATTGTAGTGTACGTATAAAATATGTATACTAAAAAATCGAAGCAGAGCAGCAGAAAGAAAGTTAGTAGTCGTGCAGAAACTTGTGCAGGTTCGGAGAAAAGCTCAAAAAGTTAGAAAAAAAACTGATTGTGAGCTGAAAACATGATGGTGGTCTCTAAAACAGCATGTCTGCGCATTGGAAAAAACAAAAAAAAAACAAAACATATACACTAATGTGACTCATGTTTTTTTTTCCCTCTTCATGGGACATTTTCTGACAGTTTTGATTTATAAATTGGAAACTACGGTAGTAGCATTGAGGAGCCAATTAAATTGAACAAACCATCGACCGAGCACATACCTGACATCTACTCTCTGTTACCTATCATCTTTCCATCTGCCTGTGTTATAAGTGTTTTACATTTTCTGGATAAAATGTAGCCTTTACACATTTGCTGTGGGGCCAAGTCTTTGTAATCTCCAAAAGGCAATTAATTATCACTTCAATTAATGTTGGCACCATTTTATTTACCCTGCCTGCAGAAAGAAGACCTTGCATATTCATCTAAGGAAATTGGCACAGCTCATTATCGTGGATTATGTATTGATAGAACAGGGAATTGGATCAGCTTTGCACGGCAAACAGAAGACAGGATTGAAATGAACCCCGCGTTCTTCGGCGATGGGAAGGATCACAATAACCTGTGAGGGGGAAAAAAAAAGAGAGATCCTTCATCTGGGATAATGTTCATTGAACGGAAATAAAAGTGCAAGTAATTCAGGATTGTGTGCAGCCCTCAGTGCTTTGATTTGGCTGTGAATATTTTTAGCATTATACAGAGGAATTCATTGTGGTAAGATAAAGGCGGGGGTGATATATTACTCTCCTGTCGTCTATGAAGACGCTGGTTCTACTGATGGCCTCTCTCCTCCCTGCTCCAAGTCGGTCATGGAGATGTAATCACTGCATCTTCAGGGCTTGTGGGGAGGATGCAGAGGGAAGGTGGCCTTGGATTGCAATAGCCAGCGACGAAGAAGGAGGCATCGACTTATCCGCTCAGCTGCAGGCCTCGTGGGACTGGACAACTGACGACAGTCATTCAGAGGGCTGGGAAAACAGCCTGCCTTCGGGAACTGCTAAAGAAAACCCAGGGGGAAAAAAAAGGCAATTCTCCACTTGTGCAGTTGCTCAAACAAACAATTTTTTTGCAATAACGAGCAAAACCTTTTACTGTTAGGGCTAACGTATAGGAGCTTGAGTGATGACAGTTAAAGTGGAACCGTTGAGAATCACTTTTCTACTTTGCGCATCGGGGCTTAAGAGGAAGTATAAATGTCAAAGCGGTATTGGGAGTCACAGAATTGCAGTTAGCTCTGCATTTGTGATAAAGTACGACAGTCATAATTCACTTTCTCTAAATGTGTTCTCTGAGTGTCACTTTATAAAAACTTTAGACGCTAATTGCTGTCAGCATACAGCCCCCCCCCCCCCCCCCTTTTTTTTTTGTTCTTT
>OMNM01033889.1:0-12109 GCA_900302745.1 Parablennius parvicornis | reverse complement strand
TTTTTTTATTGATTCAGCTTGCTTGCAAAGTGTGTCTTAGAACTTAATTCCTTCATGAATCCTTGAGGAAAGGATTTCATGGACTTTTGGCTTGTGTTAGTAGTGTTGCCATGAGGAGCTTTTGTGAATCTGGTGGACACGCGGGCCAGCGAATCCTCTGATTGAATTGTCACTCCCAAAGGAGAAGACAATAAAAGGGGTCAGTGGCTGACTTCAAAAACATGGCCACAGAAGCTGTGTTTCATGGCAGCAGCTCGGCTTGACCCAATCAACACAGATGTTGATCTCGGCGTCCTCTGGGCACAGGGGAGGAGAACTGTTCAAAGACACTTCTCTCAGGGGTTCCTCAGCTTATTCCCGCTCAACGACAGGGGAGGGCATGTCTCCCCATGCCTCCCCTCTAAAGTCCTCAGATTCTGGATATTGAGTTCATCAGTAGCCTACAGAGAGCCTCGGAACAAACAGCGTGGTTTGGAAAACCACAAAGGAAAAACAACTCACAGATCCAACATGCTGCATCGCATAACTCAACTACAAAGTGCAATTTAGTTTAGAATGTATGTTTTCTTTATCACATTAAATAAATCAGTGATTTGGTGTCAAGGATTTTGCTGTTCAAAACATATTTGAAATTCTCCACTTTTTTCTCCCAAAGCTAGTCAAGAATGCTGCTTTTTGGAAATTTGTCATCACATTTTACATCTCCAGGAAATAAAAAACGTTTTTTTCATTTATTGACGCAATTGGTTTCCACTCTCATCTATTAGCTTTATTTAAACTTTAAATCATTGTATGGAAGATCCTGATATCATTTTAAGGGGTTGATGAAGACCAAGCTGATGATTTACTTTAATTCATAATGTTATTTAAAACTGTGCCCGTGCTTAAAGTCTGTATAAAGCGATGATATGTTCAGGTTCTGAGTTTGTCAAACTATAATTTTTTTCTTTTTTTTACTAAATGTGACACATTTGAATGTTCAGGGGAAAAAAAAAAAAACACATTAAAAATAACCAGTTTTTAGACATAACTATGCTGAACAGTAAATGTCTTTAGCTATTTTTAATCCTACTTCTGCTATTTTACCCAACTTAATTTCTTATCATCTTAATTGGTTGCAGAATAGTTATCATATTTTTTTTGTATTATTTACTTCAAACCTTGTTTATTATTGGGTCAATTTTAGTTATGTTGTTGCCATCAAATTCAAAATAAGGTAAAATTGTTATAATATTATATGCTTATATTATAAATATTAAGAATATATATCTTCATCCGATATGCTGTGTGTTGTTATATATTTGTCATATGGCTTTTTGAATATTTGCAAATCATTACACAATGTTCTTCCTGTTTTTGGAATTGATGTTTTAGAAATTGTATGGGTTTTTTTTTGTTTGTTTTTAAAGAGTTGCGTACATCAGGGGGCGACAAATGTCAGCACATTTTGATAAGAACTGAAGAAACTGATACTGCACATTGGAATAGAAATAGTCTTTACATTTTTATATATAACTTCTTAACGTAGCTTAAGAAAAACAAAACAATTTTCTTAAAGCATCAATAAATATAGATTTCTGATTTATACATCTATACTATGGGCGTCTTGAATGACTCCTAATGGAATTAGCAGTTTACGAACCATTAACGCACCTCAGGAGAGGAGGCGGTGAGCACGGGCAGAAAGAAAATAGAAAGGACATTTGTTAACAGGTTTTAACCACCCCTGTGCAACCGGTTGAGACCGTAATTAGTTTGGACCTGTTTATTCTAATTAAGCTGTTTATATGGAGAATTTTCATTATCTTTGGGACCTCGAGGCTGCATCTTGTCGGGTCACTCCTTCACTACCGCTTTTTTGCAAATCAGGTGATCTCTATGAAATATATATACAATTTGTTTTCTATGCCTCCTCACTACATCTATCCTTTCTTGTTATTCCAATCTCTTTAGAAATTTTTAACCGTAAATCAAAAACTGTTACATTTTAGTGGGTAAATGGTAAAAGGTGGAGATGACTATGACCTTAAAGTCTCTCGTATTTATGCATGTGGTATCTGTCAGATTAAGAGCACTTCACTCAGTATTCTAAAGCAAACCCACAATTCATCTGCCCTTGAAGCTCACAGTTCTACACTTATGTTGCATGATTCTGGTGAATGAGGTGCCCATCTGCAGCGATTCACTGTACAGAGAATGACATGCACCAAGGACGTCTTGGCTCTTGTCTTTCATCGCTTTCTCCACAGCAAGCTGCCAATCTGCTCTCCTCTACTGGTAGATAAACAAGGGTTAAAGAGGGTTATTCAGAACTTTCTCTCTGGTCACAAAGGTTCTAATCAGACCTTCTTTGCTTTCCTGTGACAAAAGACAAAATAGTGTTTTTTACTGAAAATTACTAATTCAGTTCAGCACAATTATAATTTTCTCCCAAAAAATATAAATAAATCACTCGGCATATTTTCTCAACTGACTTCATTTGGATATTTTTTTTTTTTTTGTGTGTGTGTGTGTGTTTTTGCAGATACTTCAGAAGTATAATGTTAGAATTCTACTTTTTCTCGTCGAGGAGTTTCTAAAATATATGAGGGTGAAACCCCATCACACAACTTGAACCACATTATGCCCCACCCCATCTCTTAAGGCCAATTAATACTCCATACGAGGTTCGGCCAGTAGTGAGCGGGCCGTACAAAATGACGTCACTTTTGCAGTGCAGAGTGTCCTGTCCAAACTCACACTGCCGAAACTTTGGCAGTGACGTGTGCTGCGCCTGCGTGCTCCAGCTTGCAGGCGCAGCATATGAGCTATCTCAATTGAGTTTCAGCTCACTAATTACTATCAGTCATATTTTAATCACATTCATCATGTAACGTCGCTACTTCATGAGCCCTGCAGCTCGTTTGCATGTGGGAAGCCCCACTTCCCACATGTAAACGAGTACTTGAACGCACTACTCGCCGTCAGTTCCAGCGGTAAAACAGGACAACATGGTGGCTCGGACAAAAACTTTCTCAAAACAGGTCAGAGAAATGTATTTCTGAAAACATTGGAGGCAAGAAATAAGCTATGCAGTTGAAAAGTTAAAACTCCGCTTCACAGACGAGTGGCTGCTGTGAGGGGGCGTGGCCTGCGAGTTCGGCAGCTTCTCCTGGGAGTATGAACAGTCCTGCCGAACAAACGCTGACATCACTGCCGAACTTCTGGCCGAACTTCTTATGGAGTATGAATTGGCCTTAATGCTGTGGTAGTAGTATTCAAAGAGGACACTACTATCAAAGACTGTTGAGATCCATGAACAATAAAAATCACATTTTAGAAAATACATTTAGCATGCAACTGTGAAATGTGATAATGTGGGGAGCTAAGCAGCTTTCTGTGAAGAGCCCAGAATCGTGCAATAAATAAATAAATAAATAAAACAAGATTCAACATGAATGGCATATGATTCAACTAATGGCTTACCCATTTATCCTAAGTGATATAATGACATTTTTACTTTCCTGGTGAGGGCTACTGACTTCTCTTCTTTCTACATGTCCAGTGAAATCCTTTGACAGCCATAATTACTCTCAGGTAATCATACTTCACTAACAAATTTGAAAGAAGCACATTCCTCAGGAACAAACCCTTGTTATAATTGAAGCATGTGGACAAATAGCCCACCAGAGCGGACAGTACTTCCAAAAGTATATTAAGGCTCTTTGAAATGAAGCTGCAGTTACTCGAGCCATGCATCTCCAGCTGCCTATCAACATCCTGCCGGGTATTTTATCTGGCAAGTCCCATATTGAAATAAATGTATCACAAATGTGTATAGTTCCCACGAGAATTGCGCCACTAGGATGGAGGTTTCGGGGGTAATGTAGCGTAGCACCTTGTTATTGAGCTGAAGGAGTGGGCCTTTTGCATTATGTAACGTTTATTTTCCTTCCTCGCCATTTCTGCCTCCCTGCTGAGACATCTCTCCCCGTTGACTCACCAAAAAGTGAAGGTAGACAATTACTCAGCAAACGTATTAAGCTCAGTGAATGTCTACAAGTTCATTGGATCTGTTCAATTCTACCTCCCAGTCTTCTGTGAACACGGTTTGCCTATGTTATTAGTAAGTTCACAGGTTACACTATGTTGCCATTGCACTGTTTGCACCGGATCAAAAAATAACTGACTGCGAATATCGTGTAGCAGAAGTTAATTGGCTGCTGTTTTTCTTCAACACTGTCACCTGGATTTAATTTGAGATCAAATTGAACCTGCAACAAGCATCATGTTTGCCCAGATACTTTTTAAAAAATTTTTTTATTTCAGAAGACGTGATACTTTTGAGACTTTTAGTTCCCTTTCTCTGTCCCTCTACATTTGCTGAAGACCTTAAGCTCACATCCTCGAGCCTGTGCCATCTGTTCTTCCAGGGGTTTTGGTTGCACGGGATCAGACATAACAGATATTTTGCGTTTCCACCTCTCTGTGCACTCGGAAGCCGAGGCACAACATGCTATCAGGAGTCCCTGTGATTAGGACCGTCTCCGCATGACAAAATGTGATAGTTGTACAAAAGAGAACTCGTCCTTTATTTGCTCTTAATATATCATTAGCTTAGATCGACTTCTGCGCCTGCTGCTTTTCCTCTGCAGTTGAACACATTTCCATATGTTTGAGCGTTCGTCTCTGGCAAAACCATTAGTGTGTGAATTTTGTTGTACGGTGACAATCTTGTACCCACACGACGTCTCATCCTTGTCAAAGCAACGCACTGGGAGGAGCACATTACCGCTTTGTCTTTGCTCTCTCAGCCCCCATCTCAGCAGCTAAGCTGCTCTGACACATTCTCTCTTTTGTATTCCCTCCTGGTACAAGCGTTGTAAAGGACAGCGTCCCAGCTTGTCACCCTGAGAACTGACGAAAAGAGCATATTTTATAACCCAACATGCTTGCTGTCATGGAACCGGTGTGACTTTTAAATACTAAAACCTTGATTATTTCCCCGCTGCTGTGGCAGAGAACAATGCATCACTGACTGAAATGAGTTCTGACCCCGAATGCGCAGTCGCACATGATCACCACCACACCCAATGAGAATAATGTCCTGTAATCATTAGGAATGGATTAATCTTGGAGTCATGCAGTGGCCGTGATTTAAATCAGTGTAAATAAATCACAATAGCTTTTATTTAACTATTAATTACAAAAAACGAGTGTTGTAATAGATGGTGAATTAAATGAGCCTCTTCCCAAAGCCACTCTATAAACACACTCATAGCTCAATAATTATTTCAGGGGAGCTGAATCGCTGCCAGAGGGTATTTGAATTAAAATACATGTCCTCCCAATTGCGGCATGTATTATACTTTATCCATGAGCCTCATTAAAAAGCCTTCCAGTTAAAGAAGAAAAAAAAAAAAAGGGGGACTTATTTACTGTCTTAGGATCCATTGATTTACCCTGTAGGCCACTGCAACAATCTGGGCCTTGGAACTCATTACATTGCATGAAATATAAAGGCAGAGGTCAGAGTCTTTCAGTGAATCTTTTATAATTTAATCGGGAAATCCAAGGCCAAGGCATGTGAGAACAGCTCCCCTTCATCAGGGGGGGGAAAAAGAAATAAATGAAATATATATGTAGTCCATCAAAGGGAATTCATATTTCACATACATCTCATGAAGTTATAACATATAACACAATTAAAACCACCTATAGCGTATCAATTAAAACATTGATATTTAAGTATGTCTTGTTTATAATGCTGATGATCATAATGATCATGAATTGTGTTTTTAGTAGTTGTGTCATTGCTGGAGGGACCCTGTAACCCCGATTCGATGGGAGGAGATGAAATTAAATTAATAGTGAAGAGGAGATGAAGGGTCATGTATGATAGTGTGGGTTTTACATCTGAATACAGAAATGTGGGTCTCTGAAAGAAACGGCTTCAATTCTTGGATAGTACAAAAGAGACCGTAGTGATGCAATTGACAAACAAAAATGGTTAAACAAAACAGTTTCACTGTAAACTGTTTAACTACTGTTTGACAAATGTGCAGCTATTCTATTTTGTGTTGTCTTTGTTATACGAGGCACAGTGGTTTCTGTCACAGCTTTTAGAAACAATGCTTTTCTGATCCATTGTCTCGTTCATTACCTCAGGGTTTGAATGGGTTTGGCCAGAATCACTTTTGGTTTGTGTGGGCGCTCATACTGATAACCTGACACCGAAAAATCACCACGTTCCCTCGTACTGGCCCAAGGCAAATATGCAGAGTTAGCAAGTACCAAGGGAAGAAAGTGGAGCAGTTAAACTGCTTGAAGAGCCAGATAGTTCCCCCAGGAACTGTTGTGGGGCAATTAGTATCGCCTTATTATCCAAAGGTCCGAAAAAACCTTGTCCTGTGTGCTGGTTATTTTTCTGTGATATTTTGCAAATTAATACAGCTTTCAGTTTTCAGGTCCGGTCCTCCATTCATATACCTACAGGGACTGTGGAAAAAACAAGCTGGAAAACTATAATTTTGGACTCAGTCGGTTTTTTTTTTTCTACATGGTCTATTACAAATAAATAGATTAAAAAAAAAAAATAGAACTAATTTGGACTTTCACTGTCAATAATGTTTAGCACTGCTTTGGAGGAAACCTTTGCAACCTTCACACAGAGAAGTGATACACTAATCACTACTTACTTGAACATATTGACTTTCCATTCAAGACAGGGCACTGAGGGCGGCGTCTCATGTCAGACTCACACACTTTGTTGTGAACAATTAACTGTTTTTCTTTAAAAAAAAAAAAAAAAAATCATTTTTTTTCTTCCTGATGACAGTCTCTTTGAAAGGCTTCACATGTCGTCGTGGAGGTGCCCATCTGTGCGAGGAAAGGTTTATTGTTTTGCCGTATTGCGTCCTCCACTCCACAAAGACATTGCTTCCTAAAGCAATTGCAGAGTAAGTGAAATCCGCAATGCTCATTTGGAGCAACAAAGAAATTTAGTTCAGCAGAAGGCTGTCAGCGGCGTGAGATATACAAACGTGACCAGGGCTGTTTTTAGCGTTAAAAGCCAACAACAAAGAAGTAATGAAAAGAAGCACCTATCCCTTAAGGTAATATTTCATGAAAATTGTGGTCTGCATGCTGTTTGTTGAGGATATATCCTGTTCTCTCTTCGTTAAACTTTATTTGTTCAGAAAGTCTTTCAGAGATCAAGAGTTCTGTGGAAGAGAGGCTGGAGAATAAGAGGCGTGCAGTACCTGCCAGATCATAAAAGAGAAAACATTCACTTGAAATAGTCATCACACACTCACTCGCACTAATTAAAGAAGTCACAAATACATTTGAAATATAAAAGTTTTGAGGCTTTAAAGTCTTGAAGACAAATTTCAAACCGGATGAGGCACAGTGTTGAAAGATTGTTATGAATCCACCACATTAGAGAGTGTTTATCATTAAAATAAAGTACTGTTTTGATTCAAATACAAGACACCTTTTTTTTCCCCTTGAAGAAAATGCTTTTTGTCTTATATTCAGGGTCTAATATTGAGCTCTTGATGCTATGCTAAGTTGAGCATTAAAGCTTCCCGGTAGCCTCAGAAACAAAAGGAAAATGCCAAATGCAATTTGCGGCCACGGATCAAGTTAAACATCAGATGTGCAGAATGAACATATACTGTAATTTTTTCAAATAATGTATTTCAGTGCCTTTGGTTGATAACACCAGATATGGTGCGTGGACTGCAATCTGGCAATGCAGCGACGGGGTGTGAACACAACATGATACCATTATGATAACTCATTCAGCCGAGGATGAAGTGTGTACATAATTGTGCATTTGTTCCTTTGATGAAAGAATGCCACCCTTAAATTGAACTGCGTTCATTATACTCCTAATGAGATCATTATTCTCAGTGAATATTGGTTTTAGCTGTTCTAACTACAACGTACTGTATGTATTATTCATTTAATGCTGCTCTCAAGAACATTTAGATTACAACATTTGCATAATAGTTGGTCACAAAATTGTCTGTATTGACTAATTATGTTTCTGTTTTTTCCAGTTAATGATAAATTTGCCATTTCACAGTTTTGTTTTGTTTTTTTTTTTTTTTTTTTTTTTTATTCTTTCATGATGTGCTGCTTTGGTCCATTGTCCTGAGGGGGTTAATTTCATCCAACACAACAGTGTATTGATCCTGAGCTGTACAGTGCAGATGGAATGTCACACATGCCAGTACCTGACCTTATTCCACTGTGCTGTGGGATGAAAGTTGGGTTTTTTTGTGAGAATACATGTGGCATAATACACATAATTCACAGCATGTAACTCACTACAAACATAAAGTGAGTCAGATGGGGTCTAAAGTTGGAGACTATTATTCAATATCTCAGCTTCAGGCCTCATCAAAATTGTCTCTCAGTTCAGGATATGAGCATCCAATGTGTCCAACAATAAATAGAATAAAGAAGGTAATTAATAATTTTGATTACAATGGCTTGAGACAGCTAAAATAACATTGATATGCATTGCAGAGGTTATTACATCAGGCTAAAAAGTCCAAACGTACAACATTGTAAATGTTAGACACATGAAAAGATTTCATTTGGCAGGACATTTATTTTAAGAAGGATGAAATATCTGCATAGATATTACCTTTTAGATGTAATGTCCAGACAAAATACACAAAAAAAAGCAGTGCACTTAATTAAGCACTATGCAATAATGTACTGTGTTTGCCGTCATTCACAGTAATCTGGATAAGGATACAGCATTGCGTATTATGCAATAATAATTCAAATGGATTCATTTTTAACATCAATACTCCTGTTAATGCTTCACAGTGGTGGTTGAAGATGGCATACATCGCAGACAGGCTGTCAGTCAATCGCAAGTCAAAATCGAAGGGGGACCATAATTACATAACCTAAAATGTACTGACTGAAAACCCACACATGCCCAAGTAGATCATGCAAAATGCCTGAAAACCTAATTTCCCCTTTAATTGTGTTCGTCTTGATTACGTGGGTGCTGTGTGTAGTTGTCCTGGATATGATTAGATTATATACCACTCGTCAAATAACATTGCAAAGCCACAGACAGACTTTTTGAGTCACATCTTTGTGATTGTAAGAATGAAATGTTTTTGCCAGCAGGTCGGCTTTAACACAAAAGCGACTTCCAGCTTTTCTGAACTTTAATCATATTCACACATGTCAAACAGTGTTTACCATTGTATCTCATAAGTTAAATGTAGCCCAAGGTAGCAATAGAAATGAGAAAATCAAAAAAAGTATACAGGGAAGGAAGCTGCTTGAGATCGTGCCCTACATGCTTCTTGGATGCTTTGTGTGATTAGGCTAGTGTTAAATGACTTGCTATTGATGCTCCAACGTCAGCCAGAGTTAGTTTGGAGGTATGAATAACTATTAATCTCAAAATGTATTGAAAAGGAAAGCGAGCGGCAGCAGGCGATGATAGCTGAAAAAAAAAAAAAAAAAACGAGCAAGGTTCAAGCAGAGTTACAAAATACTCCAAAAGGGCAGAAAACACACAAGCAATTGAACCGAGTCCCTGTGATAAAGTGGTTGTGTGTGTGTACAGCTGGTGCTGCCAAGAGGAATGGGAACGGGTTAGCAGAGGTCCAGGCAAGGCCAGGTGATGCAACAGGTGGGAAAGCAGTTCAGGAGGGAGTGTCTGCTCTGAAAGACTGCATGATTGAGGACAAGGGGCCACAGTAACTAAACTGAATGGATGAGGGAAATAGTTTTCTTCTGTTGTCTGTGTAGCACATGAGCTATTTGGAGTTTTGAACTGTCCAGAGTAATTACCTGCATGCCTGCAGTGGGACAAATACAGCAAAATAAATAAATAAATAAAAATAAGTTCCGTTGGCTGAGTGCAGCTTTTCAAATGTCAGGGATGCAAAGGTCACACACAAATAAGTAATTCTTTTAAAGAGCCTACCTGTTAGGACCACTGCATCTTTGAAAACGGTAGCGTGCTGGGGAGAGCGGTATTTTACATTTGGTGAAATGTCTCTAACGGTAGGGAAGGCTGCTCTTGTTTACGCGGATGCACTTTATCAGCCTGGAGTTTAGCAGTTTGCTTTGTTGCCAAGGAACTGTTGAAAGTCTCAGCGATGTACTATGGCTGACGCACTTTCTTTGTGACAAGTGGTGCCTACACGCAGCTAGAGTTCGACCGAGGATCGTGCGCCCTGGAGATATAATGCAAATCCAGGCACAAACAGCCAAAGCAGTCAAATCAATCTGAGATTTTTTATTTATTTTCTTATTTATTTGGTAGGGAGGGCCAGGAATGGTTCAACTATAGTGCTGTTACATGACTGCTTGAAATATATCACTCTGTTCCATCAGTCATTTAAGTGAAGCTGCAACATCACAGAGCCCCAGCAAAGGATAATCCAAACCCTCTTGGAGATTTAAGGATGACAACAGTAATGACTTCACCACTGACAGACTACTTGTCAAGGTGAAGAGTTTCCATGAATTTTAGATACCTCCGCTCGCGCACACACACACACGTACACACATTTGCAGACATAACTGAAATATTCAAACCTTTTACACTTTATGGTTATTCTTCCACACCAGTGACACGGCTTCTGAAGTCAAAGTTGTTAACAACATTGCACTACCTCTAAAAACTTCATTTTCCATTTCATTTCATTTCATTTTCTTTTTTTTCTTTTTTTTTCTGCTTGTCTACAAGTTTTGGAAACTCTACACTAGAGCCTGCAATAAATCTCATACGTGAAGCTTTTCTGGCTAATGTGCTGATGAGCAGTAATTATTTACCCTACATGGCCCCTATGACCTCATCAACATCCAGATTTGGGGCAGGGGAACTTGCCAAGTGACCTCCTCACCCTCCATACCACTGATGCCAATCTGCAGACATCAGGCCCTCTTCATGACCGTCATCTAAACCAGAGTTCAACACATGTCAGACACCTGAGTTCACAGGATTGATGACCTGGTTGTCCAGTCAGGAATGGAAAATTAATGATCTTTCAACAATTGTCTCAAAAAAGTAAAGCAGGAGTGACAGTGAGAAGTAGGACAGAATATAAAGCATGTAGACATTAAAAGCAAGCAAAAAGAAGAGACCGAGCCTCAATGAGAGAACCGTAACTTTCATGATTTAATTGTTTAATGTAATTCAGTGTACCTTTCAGGTTTATGAGGTGTCACGTAGGGGATTACACACTGCAATCTCTGCTGACTGTCAGCGAGAAGCATAGTGACGGCTCCAAATCCGAGTTGGATAAACATCACACACACGTAAATCCGGTCGGAAAATGGTATGAGCTGTCATATGCATTATATTTTTGGATGTGTTTGCACCTGGGGCTAATTATCTAACTCAACTATAGAACCTTCTCCCGGCTACCGTTTGTAATTTCATGCTTGTTTATTGCTGGTGGCACCCGCACGTATTATAATTCCTTACTTGGAGCTTTAATTAAAAGCCTTTGGTCTAACCGGCCTCTGTTTTCGGCCAGTTTTGGGGAGGTGAAATGAAAGACATCGAGATGACAGCAGCGATAAGAACTGTAGAATTATTTCCTGGAGGTACGGTGCTCGAACCATCTTATATGATGAGGTAGACTCTTTCTCCCATGTAATCGACTGGTCTCACACTTGGCAGCTTTGTGAACAGTCATTGCATTAATATTTCCTGTTTCCCAAGGTGCTTTGTCTTTTGGGATGGTTCTATTGTCCTTCTTGTGTTTGCTTATCCTTGGTATCTCGTCTTCTGTTCTGCATTGCCCCTTGACTCTCCGCATTGGATTAAACAAAAACACCCAACCTTTAAAGTGAAGTGACTCGTCAGGAAAGGATCTGCCTTTCTCCTAGCTTTTTTATTTAATCTTAAAAGACTTTACAAGTCTCACACATGCAAACAAACTGGGACGTGTTAATGAATACGGAGGGTGATTTGGTCAGCTGGCAGGTTGCCCTAGCTGAGACTCCCTAATGAATTTACCACAGTGTTTGTTCCAGACTGCTCCTTTTCTGTGTTTGTTTTCAGTTCGACTCAGATGCAAGTGTTCAAAGTGATTCATGTAAAAGAAATAAATAAAATATTAATTATTATTAT
>OMNM01033888.1:34144-48815 GCA_900302745.1 Parablennius parvicornis | reverse complement strand
TGAGCTGCCACATGGAACACTGAATTCTGTTAGAAAAATACATTTTCCCTCCCAAAAAAAGGAAGCTCAAGAAACATGCTGACTCACTGTAGGAGGAGTTTTTAAATAAAAACTAACTTCTTCAAAAACAATTTTTCACACAGTGAGACCAGATTCATCTTTTACAATATTCATGACTGTTAAAATTGCTTTCAGGAGCTGCCAGTGTTTTAGCAGGTAAAAGAGGAGTCATTACATTATTTGCAGCATATTTCCCAACATTTTTTTTCCCTCTCTGTCACCTGAGTATACTTTGAAAAAAGTGACTGACTGCAGCCACCTTCAGAGTCAGTCAGCTATCATCTTTTCTGTTAGATGTTTCATAAAATATCTGGCGGCAGAGTTATTGCTTGGGTTTTGGCCAATACTGCCGTGATGCTCCACTCCTCTCAATTCTCAACTTGACTCACTCATACGTCACAAAAATGGAGCACATAATGACAAGTTATTCATTATGGTAATTAAAAAGATTGAGTTGACTGTCCTCACATAAATTGATCTGTTCTCAGAACACTCACATTCACACACCTTTATTACTTGCCACACAATTAATTATGAAAACCAATCTGTATCTACATATAGTACTGAATTTTTAAAAACAAAACTGCTGCTGACAAGATTAATGCAGAACTTTGCACCATGCAAATTGTGATAGAAAACAGCTGCTGGACCCTAAATGGTACTTGGACTGCACTCTGACCGAGACAAATAACTCTGCATGTGCCGTGGCATTGTATTTGTTTTAATAAAGGTTCACTCTGCATTGTAATTTAACAATTATGAATTCAAACAAATAAGCTACTTTGTTTTTTCCCCCCACAGGTGCCCTCAGGTTCCAAAAGAACTCATTCTTTACTTAGGTAGAAGTGCAAATACTTGTTTACCAAAGACTTTGGAAGTGGAGATACTGATTAAACTACATATATACATACATATATGTGCCTTTTAACAAATGTAATAATACTTTGTCAGCATGGACAAACCAGCTCAATCAATAGTAGAGAAATAGATTCAACTTGTATCGCAACAAAATAATATAAACTACTGTAAACAGTAGAGTTACCTCTTCATTTGTCATTTGCAACCTTGGCCTCAAAGTGATATAGTTTAATGAGGCACCGAGGGACGTTAAAACTGTTTCAACAGCTTATCAAAGTACTTTCCCAAGGACCCAAATGAACAATTAGGACTCCTGTGGATCACTGAGTCACAAGTTGGACTCAATTGTAGTCAGTGTCGATGTATCGCTTCACAAAACAGCAGCATTTTTCACAATTTGCAGTGAGCAAGTTTTTGTTCTTGATCTACCTGCTTAAAATTGGGATTCATAAACACAATAGTTTGTTTTATACAAATAAATCATACAGCTTCACCTTTGACTTGAGTCAATGGGTTTGGACATAAATCTCTGTTTTGAATCAATCTTGTTGTTTTTTATACTTTTATTAGTCAGCACAGTAAAGACATGTAGAGTTATGCTCACAAACTTCACAGATGTCAATCTGTTCAGCCATTTTTTCCACTTAGTCCAGCATAGAGAGCAAAGAAAGCCCTGCAAGTTCTTGTAGCTCCTCAAAGGGGGACACCAAGCCACTCCCAGACCAAACTAGAGGTAAAATATCTCTAGCAGGCTCAGGGTCGACCTTGAGGCCTCCTCTCAGACAGAGAATACCTGTAAATCTCTAATGAGAGGTGACGGGGGCCATCCCAATCAGATGCCTGTACCCCCTGAACTGGCTCCTCTCAATGTGGAGGAGTAGCAGATCAACTTTGAGTCTCTCCCAGTTGGCTGAACTCCTCATCCTATCGTGACGAGATTTGCTATATGGCTCAGCTCGCTCTTCACCAGAACAATCCGGCACAGTGACAGCATTACTCCAACCGACTGTATGAATATCACAAATCTTCCTCTCATCACTTGTAAACAAGACCACAAGAGACTCAAAGTTCCTCGAGCTTGGAAATGTCCAAGTCCATTATACACCATCTTAGCATGCAAAAATTTCCTACATTCTCTGATCTCATTGATCACATTCCTCTTACATTACATGATACTTTCTAAACCACGGCATTTGGATCTCTAAGGTAGGGCTAATTAACTTTATCTGCTAAATTCAATATTGGTTTTTTACCAACAAAAACGTCATAGCTGACAGCAGTGCCTTTAGTTACGCTGTCAGGATGCATTTTACTCAGTGTACGACTACTCTCTTGTCCAAACAGATTCCTCTTGACATGAAGATACTTAACCAAAGGCCGCCTTCCATAAGGGCAAGACTTGGTCAATTCCGCTTCACTATATGGTAGAACATAACACATTTTTATGAAGGACTATTCTATTGGCGAGTCTTGAAGCAACAGTCATAAAATGGGAACTGTGCAAGTCAGAGCCAGGTAGTCGAGGGGTGCTAATGTTAGCAGCTTTGATCTTAGATGCCCTCGAAAGTAATTTTCTACTAGATTAATTGGATACTGCAGGGTCATCCTTAATGTGTCTAATGATCTTGAGAAACTTCTGAAGCCATGTGAGGTTGCTTGCTAATTACAGCCAAACAACTCTGGAGAAAAGTGATATATGATTTTTGACCATGATTAGTCGTAATATATTATTATTACTATTTTCAGTGAAGATAAGTGCAGCGACTTAATCAAAAGGAGAGAAAGCCTTGCATGTCCTCATGGCATGTTTCATCATTCTTACACCCAGCTGTCAAATCCTAAAACAAACAATGCAAGCAATCTCATAATTTCCATAATAAAGTAGCGTCACCTGCTGCCGGCTGCGACAGCCATCGTCTCCCACAGCAAATTTTGGGCCTGAACGCTCACTCTTCTAAATTTTGTAAAGCCTGATATAACCCTACTTTCCATTAGGGCCCCTTAAGAGCCAAGAGGTCCACTCTGCAGGATGTTAGCAAGCATGAATAATCTCTATACCCCCCTCCTGTGGCAGGCTTTTAGCTAAATAAATTATTGAAAGGCCTTGTGCTAGGTTTTTTCCTTTCTCAAGAGGAAGTAAACTTGTATTAAATTGGGTACCTCAGACATATATACTGCACATCTGCCTAAGTTGTCTCAGTCTGATGATACCGTATTCACACGTAAATGCGCTAAACTTTGACCTATAAAAATATCCGACACAAAAAGCTATTTGAAGGTACTCATAGTCGGTAGTAGTTTAATCCACATCTCAGACACAGACAAATACTCCTCCTCGGTATATTAACCCAGAAATCTCTGATATATCATACGAAACATGACATATATGTCATGTGACTATCTACCAAGATATCAGAAAGGTCTGTTGGATCAAACTTGCCCTGCGTGCTTTCTGAATGTATAGTACAAGAAGGTTAATGAAGCAACACAGCGTCTCACAGTTACGCCTTCTGTCTGTTTTCCTGCCCAGTAGGCGGACTCACCTAGTCATGGATTCTCTCCTGTGTCCCTGCTGGCTCCAGCTTCTGGTCTGGCCTTTTTTATCAACTGCCCCTGCACAAACAATACAAACAAATCAACATAAATAGTCCTGTTTTACCTCATGATTAATGTTGACATGTGAACATTATCTTCCTATAACTTTGAAATATCAAACATCATATAACCATCCCCAGTGGGCAGTAAGAGGGTAAATATACAATGAAGCAGCCTGAAACATAAAAACAGAACAGATGTCTAGCAGTATATGCTTCAACATGACAGGAGCGTCGGTGAGATTGCAGGCATCTCTAAGGAGAAGGCGGTTTGTGGTTGTTTATATATTCCCCTTCACGTCGTCTTTATTTGTGAATGCTTAATGCACTCAAGAGGATCAAATGAGGGTTGATGGACTGTTAAGAAAAGCAAAAAAAAAGGAAAGAAAGAAAAACAGAAAAAGGGGAGTTAGGCTTCCTAAGGTGTGCTTTGTGAAGTTGAGAAAGACTAAGTGACATCCATTTTAGCTTTGTATTCGGCAAATAGCTGAAAGCAGTGTCAAATCTCTCTCTCTCTCTCTTTCTCTCTCTCTCTCTTTCTCTCTCTCTCTCTCTCTCTCTCTCTCTCTCTCTCTCTCTCATATTACTAATAATAAACAAAGAAAATGCTGATGGCAGATAAGATGACAAGAGAAAGTTTTTTTTTCTTCTTCATTCTCCAACTAAATAAATGGGATGCTGTTTTCTGAAGTAAATGGAATCATTGCTCAAGGTAACAACCAGCAAATGGGATATGCAAAGCAAACTTCTGAAGAGGGTGGGAGAAGGACAGAATGACGGGGGGGGTTACGACAGACAAAGACAGATCGAGTTAGTCTTTAACATAAAGCGACTCTCAAGTCTTTAATGAACTGGATCGAGTTAGACGAAGTCGGGCAAACACCAAAGACAACTGTGGTGTGGTAGAAAGTCGTGATTGTAGGGAGAGCAGGTTTTGATACGCTCCTTTCTACCTTCCCCCCAGGTGATCTTTACCCAGAACAGTACATCTGGCTGAGCTAACGTGTCGTCTGTAAAGCGAGGTGGGGGGGGCATCTGAGCGTAAATGGAGCTTTGTGCCTGGCTTCCTGCCTGCCTTGCTGCCTGCCCAGTCAGGCCTGTAGAGAAAGACCCCTTCTCCGCCCTTCCTGCTTCATCTCTCCTTTTCATCTCCCTCTTTACCCATCCATTTTAGCATTAGCCCTAGGGGGCATCCGACTCTAACACTCCCTCTCTGCTTTCATTCTCTTCCTCCCACTTACTTCGCTTATGTTGTAAATGGAGGAATATCACAGCTAATCCGTCATGTTTATGAATGACATGGGGCCTACGGAGAGTTGAGGCGCCTTGCCAGAAGTGGCGTACATCTCTGTTGCATGCCCTCTGCTTGGCTGATCCAATCTGCCCCAGCAGCATGGGCCATAAAAAAAGTCTATGGGGGATAACAGGCTTGGAGGAACATTAGACCGGGTCAGTATAAGGCTTTCTTTAATCTGTTTCCCACTACTTCCTATCAAATTCCAACTAAAAAAAAACCCAATGACTAACTCTCTGTGGAGTTCAGGACATGTAAATAGAAAACCCCCTGATACCTTCAAAGGAGGGAGGAGTGAGTGCTCGAAAAGTTAATATCAAATGCATGCCAACATTGTGAATAGTGTGACTACGCTCTTTGTGTTTATAAATGAAAATTACACCCGTGAATTCTTTGTTATGATGGAGTATCAATTTTGAAAAGTGCTTACCTTTTATAATAGCACTTAGTACTACGTGATCCTCAAATTATTACACCGAGAACGACTTCTCAAGACTTTATGAAAGAAAATTTTACTATTTTGTGATGCTTTTCAACATTACACCAGCAAGTTAAATTGAGAGTTTTACAACTAGTCCTCCAATGTCATTCAGGATAGGGAACGGCTTAGATTGTTCATCTGTGAAGGTTTTTCTGAAGGAAAAAAAAAACCCATGCCTGATGATTAATAGATTGAATCTACAATGGTTTTCTCATAATCTCAGGCATTAGGTGAGTTTTTTTAATGACAAATAAGCAGCATTCAATTAATTACACAACCTCAAAAGGGGATTTATGGAAGAAACAATCAGAGCGGGGCAAAGGGGGCGAGGATGCCATTTTTCACCCAGACAGAAAGCCATGAACTCTTGGTTAGGAGAGCTTTCTGTGCCTTCACCTTCTCCCTTCTAGATTTTGCTTCAACATTCATCATCAGAAGAGTTTTAAAGGAACACAATAGGGAGCATTTCACATCCCATTCCTTCTTTCACTCCTTCAGGCAACAATGGGGAAAAAAGAAAATTTTGTGGATAGTAGATGGTCCTTCGTTGTCTGCCCTGGGGTTTTAGCAGCTTTCTCTAAGAGACTGTATTTGTTCAGCAAATTACTGAAGTACCTTTTAGAGGTACCAAAGTAGGAAGACTTAATGCCACTTTGTGTCTGAGTGGGAATGTTCCTCTTAAAACTCTATTACAGCAAATTGAAATTAGCTGTTTGAGCCAACTGTGGCACATCCGCAGTAATATTCATTAGTGTGCACTGCACCTGTAGAATCAGTTAATAAGTTAAACCGAAGCATACGTTTTTCAGCCCAGCTAAACCTTAACTCCCAATTTCTGTTGTGGTTATTTCCACTTCAAAATGGTAGGAGTAAACGCTGATGGTTTATTTACTTTTGCAAGAGACCTCACATGGTTTGACATATACAAAGACATGCACGTGTGCGGGAAAGCAGGACAAAAATCATCTTTCTCAGCCTTTTACTGTCATGTATATAAATATTGAAACAAACAACTATCCCAACTCGAGATAAATGAATCATGGGCTGTCACAGCAAACATGGACACTCCAAGCTTCTGCCTACATGCAGAGGGATTAGTTGTGATCTGCAAATATTGCACAGACACAGTTGTAAGCCTCAACTGGAAAGCAGTCATGCCTTGCCACTTATTATTTTCTCAAATCACTTCATCTAAGGTTTTGATACGCAGAGAAGAGTGACCCTAGACATGTAATAGAGATGTACTCTTACATTTGAGCTCCTCAGGAAAGTTTTTTTTTGTTTGTTTTTTTTTCCACAGCAATCACAAAGACCACATCAATCCACATACAACATTTTTAAACAATTTTAAGGTTGACTTGGAGTTCAGTGGCCTGGTTCGCATGCAGGGAGCTGCATTTTAAAATTATCTCCCACCATACGCCTGCGTGTGCTTTATTAGATGAGAGTGCTGAGCATTTTGTTTTCCATTATTGGATTACTTAAGCAATATCTACCCAATGCAGGTGCCAGGAGGCTTATTTTGGAAATCTGGCTCAAAGGAAGCTCCAGGGGAAAACCTAATCTTATTTAGACTGGACAACATATGTGCCAAACAGCACTGGGATGTATCAATGAGATAAATAGCAGCTTTGGATTCTCTGAGGCCATTTAGGGAAAATATAGACATCTCAATTTGTCATTTTCTTCCTTATGCACAGGAGTGATGTGCACTCGTGTGTATGTTCTGCATACTTGACTTTGTGTCTTTGAAATTATTGCCTTCACCTGTCATTTGCGAATGTATCTTTAAGCCTTTAAGGTCAATGGTCATCACTTTCAACTCAACTATTCTAAGAACTCTACTCAAGCACTGCTAGGACTTGCTAACAATAATATCCAGGCATGTGCATTTGAAAGGCTATTCCAAATGTTTGTGTGACTTCTACAGAGAGGTAAATTACGGAGATACACAACATTTAAAAGTATTTCTGGAGCAAGTACAGCTTGCGAGTGCCATCAACTATCTGAATGCTTGTGTTTTCCCCAACATAAACTGCATTCATGTTAGTCAAACAATTAAATTCCCCAGCAATGCGATCAAAAATTAATGAGGAACAAGTTTCACCTCTGCAGAAGTTTATTGGGCAGAATGATGGATGGAGTGTTGAGCAAAGCAACTCTGTCTAAGTCCCAAGTTTCAGATTGTTTAACCAAGCTGCAGGTAGCTGATAAAGCAAAGGGAGGGCT
Organism: Parablennius parvicornis; assembly: GCA_900302745.1. Taxonomy (NCBI): domain Eukaryota; kingdom Metazoa; phylum Chordata; class Actinopteri; order Blenniiformes; family Blenniidae; genus Parablennius; species Parablennius parvicornis. The sequence continues at coordinate 41,299 of OMNM01033888.1, read as the reverse complement.
CAGATTTAGAAGCCGTCAATCACTGGGGTGCTGCTAGATTGTAAAAGCAACCTTTTTTACCACAGTGTAAAGTGTACCCTGTAAACAGAGTAAGGGGAATCAACAGAGATGTGGGTGAAAGTGCTGAAACATTAGAGAGAGAGGGGGAATGAGAAAAATAGAACAGATGCCGTCATAGAATTGGCACAAAATGGAATTGCTGCCTTCCTTTGTTAATCAAGAGCTCTTACGTTTGGTTGAGTAATTTTGTTTGTGTGAAAACAAAAGCATAATTAACAGTTCCCTCTGCCATGCCAGAGGAGAAAAAAAAAGTAATTGAATATGTCAGTGGAACAGGAGCTGAACAGAACATTTTGTTGAAAAAGATTCAGGTCATCACTGAACGGATGTATTAACTAGGCTCGCAACTATTTTTTTAAGAACTGTAAACAAATTACATTGGACATTGTTTCTGCGTTAATGTGCTCTAAATCAACAACCTGGTGTTGGAAAAAAAAAGTTTTTGCCACCGAGGCCAAAGTATCAAGAGGAAATTAAGCACTGGGGAGAAAAAATGCAGTTAGTTAGATAGTATCCAACTAGTTTATGAAATTCCTCATGCAATGAGCTAATTTAATGCATTAACAAACCATGAAACAAGTCAGCTCCAAACAGTGCACAAATACATACATTATGTAGTGTTTACAGAGAGTACTGTGTCATTAACATGATTGTATTTGTACATATGCAACTCCGAAATCAAAAGTTTACCCTGACATTAAATTGCTCTCATATTTAGTATTCATGACTAACGTGATGGACAACTCCATCTTCTTTATCCTTTCTTTTGGATTTTACAGTGATAATAAAGTTGCATTCTGGAAATTTGACTGCAAAGCATGGTAGTTCCTGATTCTACTTGTACCTCAGGCTGTGTACATGCTTTCCAATTTCCTCATTAAGCTCCAACTAGTTTATGGAAATGTTAATTCAATCAAGGCAATCTAGTGCAATACAACACCATAAAAAAATGAGGTGGCAGCAGGACAAAAATGTCAGAGGTCGGATAATGCTCGTGTTTTTAGCCATTCATTTTTATTTTTTAAATTAAATGGAAATAAATTCATCAAACCATTAAGTTACATACTTTATTGTCACATTCACTAAAACATGCAACTACTGTATGGAAGTCCTTAAAAGGCAATTTAATGCAATAAGGTACAGAACAAAGCTGTGCATGAGTTTAGGGATAAGTAATTAATATTAATATGCTCCAAATAAAAAAAAAAAAACTACTGTAATACACAAAAGTTCCAGTGTTTACCTCCATTTTAAGCTTTGTGCATGATTTCCCATTTTGTTACCATTGACATATGAATAGTTCATGAAAATTTGTATTAATTTGAAGTCATCTATTGCATTGAAGACATAAAACAAGTCAGCTAGAAACAATGTTCTTGTATTCAGTAAGAGTGCTATATGATTAACATGATGAGCACTCAAACTCTGCAATATTCCCTGCTCTTCTTTCTCACTTCTTTTGGATTTTTTGAGGGTGGAAAGACCTTTAATCATTATCCCTCAACATCAAATTATATGCTATGGTGTGGTGGGAAAAAATGGCTCTGGCTCAGGCTGCCAAAAAAATAAGCACTGCTGTCACACACAATGTTTTGTAGGTTGTTTTTTTTTTCTCTTATTGCTGGCTGAAGTCTTATCTTGGGAGGGGTGTTGAGAATCAGATTGATTCCTAAACTTGGCAAAAATAATCTTTAGAACAAAAGTGGTTAAAAAGCCCTGTAAAATGTAAGAGTGCCATACTCTGAGATGTCTGGGCTAAATTCCTGCACTTCCATAATCCAGCATCTGTGGAGCTGAGACAGGATTCCTAAACAACAATACGTTTTGACACAAGCTTTTCTCCACCACGCTGCCACAGCAAGTGACCTGTGACAGCCTCTTTGAGGAGATTGTATCCACTCAAATACGTCCAACAAATATATCTTATTATGGCCTGCAGGGATTTTCCCCACAGAATAACCTCAACCGCCGGGTGAAAAGTCTTGTTCCGCTTGGGGAGAAAAGGGTCGGAGTGAATCCAATTCTTGTGCAGCAACCACAAAACTAAAGCTAAAATGTGACCGGGAAGGTTTATGTTTTTATGGCTTTTTGCTTGGAAAGTCTGGTGCAACTGAGGCATATTTCCTTTCTCTAAATCCTTTAATGGCTATCGTTTCAGAGCCAAATATGATTTCATTGTCATTAAAGATCATCTGTTGCTCACACAATGGCTTGGGCTTCACTTCCTGATCATCGTGCCGCTTTTCTGTTACTCCCTAATTACCAAGGATATCATTTTTTTTGAATAATGCACTCTTTTTTGAAACTAATACCAGTCAACTGTGTTTAGCCGAATCAAAACATTTATTACAGATAAGCCTTTAAACCTATTTAACTTAAGATTCTGTAGCAGCAAGCTGTGTGCTTAAACACATCTTCCAAACCTGGCAACACCACCCTCTGCTTAAAACTATGATCTGGAAAAACTATTGTGCCAGCAGGTTGACAGTCACCAAATAACAAAACAAACAGACTTTTAATTCTGATGCATGGAGTCTACAGAAGACCATACCATTGTTAAACCCAAGGCCAAGGACAAGAGACTGTCAAGTTCTCTTGTCTTCATTCTGATAATGTCTGATCTCTAAATGTGACTCCAGTTAGTGACAAACTTCCTCTGAGGCTGTGTTTATGTTTTTAGGTGCAGGTCTTTGGTCCAGACCAAAGTTATAAAGGAATACCTCCATGAACTATGTTAAAAAAATATAAAAGGACCAATTTTTTGACAGAAAGACAAATAATAGACGTTTTAACTTTTGTAATACATATTCTGCAATATATGAAATGAAAATATACCACGCATGCTTATTCATTCAATTAACTCTGATTATAAAATGAGTAGCTCCAATTCTCCAAACATGGTTGTAGCAAAATTCCTCAGTCACAATTTGGTCAATATTTGGCCAAATGTTAGAAATGTTTAGGGCCTTCACCATAATCACAGGTGCCCCTCCCTGCTGTAATGTGTGTAATTAAACCAAAGTTAAAATCATCTACTATGATAAACTACAGAGCTTCTTAAGTCCAAACTCTCCTGTGTGACTTCTGTTTTTCATCCATGTTGCGTTGACACTCCCATCAGACTTCAATCAAACTGCACCTGAACACATTTGCACATGTACCTGATTATGTCCACTGGTTTAGTGCACACCTGGGCACAGAAAAAGTGTGAACAAACCCTCAGACCCATTTGAATCTTCGTGGGTGGAAGTAAAGGAAACCATACCTCAACAGAATGCAGCTTAAACCAATCATATTACTAAAGTTTGTGTCTTTGTTCGCTACACTTCATCAGGTGCAGAGTTTCCTTTGAACATCGGGCTGATGTATATGCTGCAGCATGACGACAACTACTGCAGAATTTATAGCTGGCAAGGAGCAACATTTCAGTAACTGGAATGGCCACTGTTGTCATACAAGGAAAATGTGATTTCACTTATGCTCATATTTTGTATGAGTGATCAATAGATATAATCTGCTAATGGGGTGAGTTTATGTCCAGCGGCCTTATGTCTTCTGCAAAAATCTGCTCACTGAGGTAGTTTTTGAGCCAATGTCCTTTTTATACTCCTCCGATACTTGGCACCACACACTCATATGGCCTGATAGCCTGGCAGCGGCTAATGTGTGCAAATTGTCATTGGGAGTCTTTTTATATCAAGCACCACTGCTCAGCACTTCTTTAGAAGGTGACTTCAGCATTTCTCTCCCTTCCATCTCATTTAGTGTGTAGATCCATTGTTGAATATACAGTATGGGTCTGTAAAGCAGAAACTGCCCTTGTCTTAGACTGTCCTTGAGATTGCAGTCCTCAGCAAGGTACAAGGAAGTGAGAAATATATGTAAAAACCTTTTTTTTTTCTCTCATATATAATGGAGAGCAGCTTGTGACTATGTTTAAATCATAATGCATATAATATGTTAACCCCCAACTATTCATTCAAAGAGAAGCCTACTGCAAGCTCCCCAAACTTTTCCAATTTTCTCCTCTAATCAGGATGTAGCTCAGAGTAACTGAGCTGGTAATGAAGCCGCCCCTTGCTGACAATTTATGGGAGTCGAACCTCAACCCGATGACTGTTAGCGAAAGTGCAAACAAAGCACATGGGGAAAAACTGCTTTAGATGCTTGGCGTCTGGTTGATTAATTATTTCAATCTTTGCATTTAACGCCTTGTCAATATCCCAACTTCTCCAAAAAACGTACAACAAGTGTGATTAAACAGTGATTAATCTGATTTCATTTTGGTCTCCTGTCCTTGTAAGGAAAATGCTGCAGCAGCTCTGTTGACATGTGTTGTTAATCACTGCACAAGCTACCAAATGTGTTCAATTTCCCCCCCTTTATTTATTATCACAATAGCAATTCACTTTACGCTGAAACAAATGAGGGTGGGCGGCAAATAGATGCAAGCAGCTCAGGAACATCAAAATCTTCTGGTTTATTATTTTGAAATCTCAAGTTCAATAGAAGAAAATTTTTCTTTTTTAAAGATGCCTCATCGTTGATGTCATGACTTTGTGGCCATTCTCAATGAGCATGATTCCACTGAGCAGCTGTAAATCACATTTCTGGGCTAAGGAAGAATGCATTCAAAAGGCCAGAAACCTTTGTAACAGATCATTAATTTTAAATGCACTGCCTGGAGTCGTATCAGCCTGCCTGCCCTGGAATTACGGGCCAGCATCATGTAACACTCATTCTATAGGAGGAGGAAGATGGCGGCAGTGAAAGTGCCCTTTGTTCACTTGACTCGCCCTCATTTCCTCATATTTTTCCACCATCTTTCATTAAGATAAGGCAATACATCATCTGTTTACAGACTTAGTAGTTCCACACCTCCCTTTGTTCTTAGAGCTGCAAAAGCCTGCTACCTTCCATACTGCAGCGTGAGAGCAATTGTGACACTTTAAAGGACAGCTAAATCATGATCTCTTGAACACTTTGTTTCAGAATATATTGCAATTTCACAGGAGTTGCTTTTTAGTTCGCTTGGATTGTCACATTCAATTACTATATTCAACACGCATCTGTGCTCCTAGGCTCGCTTCTGGCTATTGTGTTTGATCAGGTATACTTTTGACTCACTGTAGAATCAACTAATTGTCTGTTCGACCTTGAACAGGCTAGAGGGAGCTTGGACAGAAGCTACCTTGTACAATTAATTCACTTCCCACTCCTCCCTGTCTTCCTCCATTTGAACCGAGCAGTGAAGTTCCTCACATTAAACTCCTCTTTCATGCTTTGATAAGTGTTAAAATGGTGTGTTTTAGATATAAATACAAACATGATTGGTAATAATAGGTGTAACTCTCTGAGCGTGTTTATATTTCTATGTCCAGACACAGATTTAAGTGCCCATTTTGTTCCTCCTCTATGTTACGTACATCCTAATAGGTTATTACTATTTTTTCACGTTTATAAGACTAAAAAAATATATTCAAAAGTGAACAAAACAAATGGAAAGGAACATCTGACTAATCTTTAAATGGTTTACCTTGTCCTTCAGCTTTACTTTGCTACCTTAATTAGGATGTGAATTAAATGTGGTCACTGAGTGACTAAAGTGAATTGACTAAGTGGTTGTTGTTTTAATGAGCGGCAATTTTGTGCCAAAAACAAGTAAACGCAACTCCAGACACTTGCAAAGTTTTAACAAGAGTAATCCAAGAGCATCTCTCATTACTATAATGGACACTAAAAGGGATATAGATAGCATTTATACCTTTATTGTACACATTGTGAAAGACCTGCAGAGACAAAGCGCGTGGATGCACCAGCCAAGACGTCTTGTATATCTATCAGCAATACAACTGCCAAGAAAATTACTGGTTAGTGCATGCACTATACAGGATTGGATGTCAGTGAACCAGTTTAAAAAGCCGAAAGAGGGTATCGACTGAGTGATTGGCTGGTTTCAAGATGACACAAACAACACCTTTCCCTCAAACGTCAGTTCAGGCAGGGACACAGAGTTGCATGGGAAAGTTTTCCAGTTCAGTTTGAAGTCGCTCATTTGTAATACCGTCTATTTCTGAGAAGATTTATCCATGAAGGTGGGTTCTCATGCCAGATACCCAACAGCATTGTTGGAAGGCAGCCATAATTGTCGTTTGGCTGTGTGCAGGCTATGGCATCTCAAAGCTGTTTCCAGACTGATGTCGCCTCATGAAAATTTAATGAAGAAGTAGTTTCCAAAAAAGGTGCCGTTTACGAAAGCAACAGAAGACACTAATTAGCCATATCACAGCAGGGAAAGAAAAACTTAAAGGTGCGCATAAACCTCATTGGCATTCAGAATGAGCAGGTCTGGTTTTCCAGGTTAACTCCCAGCTAACATTGCAGAGACGCTTGCATTTTTATGTGCGGTAATCTTGTGAAATATTCCAATCTGTAGCAGCTCACAGATCATCTTTTGCTGCAAGCCAAAAATACTTCCTGTTCAAAGCACTGAGCCTCAGACAACGCTGCTCCCGGCTTTGGTTTGCTTTGTTTTTGCTAAAAGCACATGTTTGGAGCAAAGTGCAGTCTGAGTTATCTTCTTTCACATCTCAAACGGCGGCGAGATACAGCCCGCCCTTGTTCAGTCAAAAAGCTGAGACGCAGGCAGTGAAACGACAGCTCAAACAACACCACAAAGCCACCTGCCATCATCACAGATGATCAAAGCACCACCTCTTCTCAATACACGTGTAGGTGTGCTGCTAATATTAAATTTACCCACAATGAAATTTTGGAAAAATATTGCTTTGCACACACACACACACACACACACACACACACACACACACACACACACACACACACACTTCTCCAAATGTTGACACAGCGGTTCAGGTTCATTAGCGGCTTCGCCTGGAAAAAGACTCCTTAATGACAGATACAGTTATAATGTCACAGCGGGCGCCGTGCGTGTGTGTGTGTGTGTGTGTGTGTGTGTGTGTGTGTGTGTGTGTGTGTGTGTGTGTGTGTGTGTGTGCAGGAAAAAAGGGCTATCGCTGTCACCCAGCATATGGAACATGAATATTTCAGCATTTTGTTCAGTAAAGTGGCCGT
>OMNM01033888.1:21907-34124 GCA_900302745.1 Parablennius parvicornis | reverse complement strand
ACAATGAAATTTTGGAAAAATATTGCTTTGCACACACACACACACACACACACACACACACACACACACACACACACACACACACACACACACACACACACACACACACACACACAAGTAGAATTTCAGCTAAACTATGCAGAGGATTGTAAATTGTAAAATGGTTGACATTGTGATGGTGTGGGTCGTGCATCAAAAGGTTTGAGTTTGCTGGATAAATAGGTCTGTCCGTCTTCCTGTGATAGGTTTTCTTAGCTACTTCAGTATGTATAGTAGGTATAGGCTAACCCTCTCATGCATGATGAGTTTCACAGTTCTGATGGTTTTTCATTGAGTACACAATAATGTTGTATACATTGCCCCGCAAGTTATGCATGTATCTCCATGCAGAAGTAGAATTTCGCGGCATGAAGCCCGTCAACCTGTAAAAATTCATAAATTAGTGGCATCATTGTTTGAGTCGCAGGGTTCAAAATGTATGAAAAAAGTTGTGGCTTATAGTCCGGAAATTACGGTATTTTCTTATAATTATCAGCACAAAAATGTCAATAGAAATATTTGTCGAAATAACAGCTTTAATAACTTAGCGATGTAAGATCTATTAGGAGAGTTCAATCTTTGTTAAAGCCTAATGTGTTTTCAAAAACGTCGACTATTCTGCACTCTTTGCTTTGTTCACCTCTATTCTTAACCCAAAATATGGAGACTCTCCCTCCTCTCTCTCTTTCTCTCTGTATTTATTCATCCTGTTGTTCTCTGGGTCACCCCCCTCTCACTAGCATACGGTTTAACGAAGACCCGCTGACACGCTCAGTCTGATCTCCGCCACAATGTTCTCTAACCTATTTCCAGAGGACCAGCTGCCCATTGGTTTCCCCACCATAGACATGGGCCCACAGTTGAAAGTGGTGGAGCGAACACGCACTGCCACCATGCTCTGTGCTGCCAGCGGCAAACCCGACCCCGACATCTCCTGGTTCAAAGACTTCCTGCCTGTCAACACCACCAACAACAATGGACGTATTAAACAGCTCAGATCAGGTAGGTTCCCTCTGCTGAAAACTTAATTACCTAACAGGGAGCCTTCTTCCTTGTTTACTTTCTATCTGATCTACTTCCCCTGCTGTATCCTCTGTTCTTTCATCCTCTTCTTCCTCCCATAATTTAACTTCTCATTTGGCTTTTAATTTTGTAGGTAATGGCATTGTTTCTACTATTTCTAGTCCTCTACTCTGTGTACGCCTCGGTGTGTGTCGTCCGTCTGTGCGTGCCTCCCTTTGTCTTCCAGTGTTGTCATGGGCTGTTGGGATTGTTCCCCCTCTGTGTTTGCTGGCTTGTGCCCTAACTTCTGCCCTCATTGCTCACTGCTGTGACTTTTTACAATAAATTCTGTTGCCGTTAGTTTTCTTTTCCACTGCATTGGTGCAGTATGTCTTTTTTTGTTTGATTTTTTACAATCCCATTCTCTGCATTTCTTTTGTCTTTTAACAAACAAAATCCAACAATTAATATTCAACATTTGGCTTCATTCAGAATCTGCAAAGGAGTCGAGCATCATTTTTAAATAGGGAAGACCTACAGAAAAGCAAATTAAACCCTTGTGCATTTGTTGAAACATTGCTTCCTAAAGTCGGTACCTTAAACATCCCTTGGATAGCGTTGTTCAAGAACTTTTTTTTTTTTTTTTTGTTTTTTTTATATGCCTGTGGCACACCTTGATCGACCTACTCGCTTCAGTATCCCAAGTTTGAGTTTAGCATCTCAACTGAGAAATTTTTCAACTTTTCTAGAAATGTTACTAATGACAACACATTGGCGTATCTACTTAAATTTTAAGTCTTGTGTGTTTGACCACCTGTCTTCAGATTTCACAGCTGTCCTTTGTTAAATCATCGTCTTAACTTTACCTCCTTGCTAACTTGTTTTCAACAGAACTGTGTAGAATTAACCCATATTTCTAACCTGCGACTTTGATTCACGTAGAGTTGATAAAGCTTGATCGAAACCTTGTTAACTAAACTTACCTAAAGAATATAATCATATTCTTATGCTGTCTTTCTTCTCTCTATATTTTTAAATCTACAGAATCCTTTGGTAAGTGCTTAGCTCTAAAGCACACATCACCCCCCACTAATTTTCATGTCTCAACAACTATTAAAATGCATGGCATGCATTTTACTAACAGATAGTTTCAGGGCTACTACTAGAGACACACACTCTTCCCTCACCCCCAACAATGTCCAAGTGTCTCACCACTGACAGCTAGACGTTCACATTACAGAGAATAGAATCACCAAGCTGTAACGTAGTGTTGTCATATACTGACCTTAGTAATGATCTGTCCTCACATGTTTGTTACTCACTCACTGACCCACCACTTTACTCACTCACCTTTGGTAGGGAACTTTAGGGAGGTGACCAGTGAAGGGATCACAGGGTCTTTATTTCGTTTCCAAATATCTCTGCTTTTCAAGCTCACATACAAAGTCCTGAAAGTCTTTCCCTTCAGTAGATGGTCTTCAGAAGTCATGGCCACTTCCAAAAATGGCACCTCCCCCGTGGTACATCAGTGTACAAGTTCTTCTCTCTGACCTTTGATTTTTCTATGATGAATCCTGTCTTTCTTTGCCAGTAGAATACAGAAAATTTCTTATTCTCTCTCTTTCTCTCTCCCCCTCTCCTGTCTCTTTCCTGTAGTACCTTTATTTACGTACCCTGTTGAATCTAATTTGATTCTTCTTCCAAAGCCCCCAGCCTCTATCTACTCGTACTAATGCTTCTTCTTTCTAATCTTATTTGCATTCATATTATCCACCCAGGTGGTACACCAATAAGAGGTAAGAGTGCTGAACTGACGTTCACAGAATGAAAATAATACAAATTCATTCTTGCTGTCAACCCATCCATTCACTTGAATCACCTCCATTTTTGTCCTGTTTACCAAGAACCGAATCCCATTACGTTCATATGGACCTTCCTTCTTCTTTGTCCCGTTTCGTTCATTAAATTTGTACCTCATCTTTTCTGTCAATGCTTTATTTCCTCCTTTGTATTCTTGTTTCAAGAGCCTGTTTAGCTCAGTTGAGATATGCTTGCCCTGGCTCAAATAAGCATATCCAATGACGATTATTTTTTCAAACTATTTTTTACGTTCATTTTTGGTTTCTTTTTGGCCATAGCGAATCATGTGTCCCTCTTTTTGTCCAACTAAAACAACCAAGCATTTTTTTCCCCTTAGCTGTTCTTGTTCAGCACTAAAAATATGCACAGATGCTGTGGAATCACGCAGGCATGCTGAAGACAACATTGCCTCTCCTCTGCTTTTTTCTCCCAAAGAATTCTTTCTATCTTTGCAAACTATTTTTTTTCCACTTCTTCTATTTGCTTTCCTCTCCTGTACCTCTACAAAAAAGCCCAAACAACCACTTTTTTGATAAAGTTTCTCCGGTGCTTTTTTTCTCTTTCACCTATTTTTCTTACTTTTCTTGGGTTTGGAGACTATTTTACTTTTTGACTTTTTTTCTTCAGGGTTTGGGAAAGGCAAACAGTAGAGTCTGGCGAGGACCCGATTGGCTCATTTTTGCCCGCGTGACACGGAGCTGGAGAGTTGTTGTTGTGCATAAAGCCATTTTTCCTTGGGTCACCTGACACCACACTGCTGATCCCATTGGTGGATTTTTATGGGTGTCTTTTGTAGCTTTCACAAGCTAAAGCAGTGGTTGGTTTCGTTCTTGTCGGCTCCGGCCGATATTTTGAATTTTGTCTTCTAATACAAATGCATTTTATTTTTCAGCTAAGGGTTGTCAGAAGGTTGTAAGTTGTGTCGACATACATTTCTTGCCAAGATTTGCATGTCAAAACTTTTGTTACAGAGGGTAATATGTTGGTTTTGCTTTCCATAATATTAAAATTTTTTCCAGATATCTGAGCAGCATTTTTCAACTTTTTTGTACTCGCTGCATTTTTTTTTAAAGACACTTCACAAAGATGAAGTCCCAAATTATTCTATAGGCTTAAGATTATTTCTAATCTGTGATTGAATATGCTAAAATTCATACCTAAATTTCTTTCTTTCAATTGTCTTCCCTTGTTATGCTGCTTTCTTATACTGTAAACCTCTTTTGTTTGATCCATGTTTCCCTGAAGCAGTATCACTCATCCCCATATTGACCAGTCCAGTGACATGTTGTATATTGACGGGCTTGCCCCATTTTTCAAAGTGAAATCATGACTAATTATTTTTTTTCGTATTGGCGCTAGGATGAGTGTCTTTTTAGACCCTTTAAGTAAACAAGGTTTTTCTGTAAAGACGTCATCCAAATCAACGTAAATGTATTCCAGGCAGAAGCTACTTTAGCAGTGTTTCTTTGATTTAATCTTCTTTTTAATTACGTTGACAACGTGTTATTTTCTTTTCACGTGTTGCTACTTCAGGCATGTTAAGCAAGACACTATGTTTGTATTGGATTGTACGATATGATTACAAAGCTGCAGCTATCCCTCAACTTATAAGATGGTTTCACGATAGAGCCAGGAGAATAAACTATAAAATAGAGCTATTAAAGTGCCAATATGAATGAACAAAATAACAGTTTGTTCGGTAGTGTTTTATTTCAACTCCACAAGTGTCCAAACTGATGCTTGAAAGGACAAACCTAGAAATGGAGGGGGCTGATGTCGGCCTGCTTGAGGTCAAACAAGCTCGTTGCATTTTTTAAAAATTTTTTTACTATTTTTTATTTAGCTCTGCTTGTAAACTAATTGCCTGCGACTGAACTTTAACCACATCTACTCGGCTACCCCGTTTGCTATTCCCAACCAGGAGCCCTCCAGATAGAGCAGAGCGAAGAATCTGACCAGGGGAAGTATGAATGTGTGGCCACTAACAACGATGGAACGCGTTACTCTGCCCCGGCAAATCTCTACGTCAGAGGTAGGAAACTCACGTTGACAAAATCGGCATTCTTCTTTCAAACATTACATTAACTTCCTTGGTAAAATTCATGAGGTTTCTTTAAATTAGCCAGTAAAGTCTTACAGGGGGTCATGTACCATGAGGTCATTGTAAGTATGCTTTATTTTGATGTATGCATATTTTTATTTCTTTTCTTTTTCTTGCACTTGACTTTACCTGCACTGTTTTGAACCTACAGTATCTGCTGTGTTATTTGTTTCTGGTCCTTTTTGTTGATTATCCTGAGTCTAACACTAGTGGCTAGAATGCTTGCTGTGTTTATCTACTAATAGCTTTAAATACCTGGTTGCTGGAGGTGGTGGAAGGTTCTCCCTCCATCGGTTCTCCTTTCCCCAGTAGTGAACAGATCCTTTTTCTTCCCACTGATCCAGAATGGACACATTCAAATTCAAGCTAATTTATTTTGCTGTAAAAAAAAGAAAACTGGATACAAACTTCTATATATTTTAATTCAAAAATGCAACGCATTATGCTGTCCCCCCTCCAAATATGTATCTTACAGAAATAGTCACAGCTTCTATATGGGGCAGTGCTTGAAATATTTTTCCTCACAATATTAGCCAAGGCAGTATAGTTCAGATGGAGTAGCAGCAGGAGCTTGCTTTTAGTAATCTTTCTTTCCACTGAGCCTGCAATCTTTCACTCTTTTTAAAGTCAGAATAATAAGTGCACTAGTGTAACTTTTCTTGCTGCTTCTCACATGACTTGCACAGTCAAGGTCTCATTTGTTTAAAGCAGTCACTTTTATTCTTCCTAAATTCTCTATAAATATATGGGTCCTCAATTGACTTCGAACTATTTTTATTTTTTTATATATAAATTATTCAATCTTTTGTTATCATTAACTACCATCCAGTTCAAAAGTAATATATATATATATATATTTTTTTTTTTTTTCAAATTATCACTGTTAGCTGACAATACTTGGGCAAATTATGTCTGGGACGTTATTATTCTTTTATATTCAAACTGTTTGAATTCAGACAGGTTAGACCTTTGCTTTGTAACCTGGTGCCGGGGAGATAAAAGGGGCTCCCTGCACCTGCGAGACAGACAGTCCTTCGAATTGTTTAACTCGCTTTTGAACACCTAAAACATGGGCTTTTTACTCTCTGTGTTTCCCTTGTTTTTCTCCTTTCCTTATTTCATTTTGTTCTGCATCAAATTCCCTACATCCCTCAGAGCTGCGAGAAGGTTGGTGTGTTTTTACTTTTTGACCACGACACAAAACTGAAATTAGATATTTTTTGTTATTTCCTTTTTTTTCTCTCCATAAATTGTTACTATTTACATACGTTTAGATTCATCCACAGGTGTATTACTATAGGCTATATATTTTCCTCTATCATTTTTTGCTTTTATCCTCCTCTCTGGTACATTCAGTGTTTATGTTCTCATTGAGAATGCCCCTGGTCCTCGTCTCAGTGCTTGACTGTCCGACAGGTGGTGCATGTTTGCATCTTTGAGGTGGGGTGGCAGGGACGATATTTGCATCTGCCCGAGGGTGTATTTGCATGGTCACCTGTTAATGTTTGAACTATCTGTGCCTTTTCCCCAGCACCATTTACCCTGTCAGTGTTCCTGCTTGAATTCTCTGAACACCACAGCAGGAAGACAAAAAGAAAGAAAACATGAGCAATAAAGTAGTTTCAAAAGTAAAATCCACAACACAGATAGGAACAAAGTGCATGATTTATCCAGGGCATCTGAAACTAACAGTCACTATTGTATGTACACGCAATGCTCTGCTGTGCTGATTTTGTCCCTGCATTCAGCATTTTAAACATCACTACACTCAAATCTTCCCCGTGGTGCCCTCTCACTGAAGTTTCCCACAGATAAAAATATGTTTAGAGTGAAATCCATCCTCTGTTGTAATTGGTACTAAAGTCTTACGTCAAGCTGTAAAAACAATCTTGCCCTCAGAGATTCAGTGCTTCCCCAGCTGAGGATGCGTCTGTACAGGAAGTCATGAAAGAGTGATGTATTTAGAGCGTTATGCACAAGACTTGACAAATGTAATGATATTCAAATGAGCGGGGTAATATTATGTCTGTGGGGAGCTTGATCCAATTGGATATTAATTAAATATTGAGTGAGAGAAACGTTGTATTTAATAATGCAAGCAGTTCCCCTAGATTTCCTCTCAGGAGAGCTGCAGTCTGTTGAACAGAATAGGCTTTGTGAATTAGGAGAAGGCAGAAGGAAGCGCATACAGTGAAGATTGCAAAAAAATAGAAAATAAAATACCTTCACACAAAAAACTAGTTGGCACCCAAAGGATCTAATACAAACACTGTTTACAAAGTGGGTCAATTAATGACATAAATACAAGTACTTAGCTGTTCAGATGTGACACATTTTCTCATAGGATGACTTCAGTGGTTAATCTAAAACATGTCTATTTATTTTGGAATATCTCAAGCAGTAACACTGACTTTACTTTTATGTTGAATCCTCCTGAGACGCCGTTTGTTTTATGCCCTCTCCCTTAATTAATCACATCATCTATTCTGAAACATATTTGACCATAACCCCCTCCCCCAATAAAACCTGAGGAGTAATAATGGAAATACCTTCTGTCCTGAGGTGTTGCTGCTATTTTCTGCATTTTGTGTTGGCGCAGTGTTACACTAACTCCTCCATTTTCACTGCGTGATGCCACATCTTTCTCCTGACCATATTACCACTTATCTTTGCCTCTACAGCCACCCCCCATTCCTCCCTGGCCCCCCTCACATAGTTGCTTTACAAAGTCGCATCTTGTTCTTGTATGCATGATAGACTCTCACGTCCCAGAGTATTGTGTATTACGTTGTAATTCAAGTTCACGAAAGGGTGTAATGTCCTGAAAATTAAAGTTTTTGTGTGTTACTTTTTAGGAATATTTTTGGGAACGTGGATCAATTAGTGCTGTCAAATGATATGCATCAATATATTACAGCTTTCATTGAAATCTCAGGAGTTAATAAAATCACACTAAGTTGCATCTCTAAAGACATAATGAAAAGCACAAGGTCATAAGTACCACGTACTTGATTGTTCCTGTGGCACTTTTCCAATGAAAAGTACATATGTAATTGCAGTACTATGTACTGTGAAAGAAGTCGATGTGCTTCCTGCAGATATATCCTGCTTGAATGCATCGTGCTTGAATGGCACTTCTGGTGATCCTCGATATGCGACGCAGTTTTAGAACAATTTCGGCACCTCAATGCAAATGACCTCTCTCAGCCCTTTCTGTTATACACTACACTCACAGGCACGATGTCCTTTAGAAATTATTTGAATTGACATCAGTTAATGTGCATAATTTAGATTCATTCATGGTCATGAATTGATTTGTAGAATCATTGATCGTAGTGTGGTGAATCATATTAATACTTGAAGCACGAGCACAACTGCTCATCTTTAATAAGCTAAAGATTTATCATTTGTCATTGATTCTGGTAAGCATAAAGAAAACATTTGAAACATAGCATTATCTTCTAAACCCTTTGCCACAGCTCTGAAGTCAAATACCACTTGTAAAAGCTTATCTTTATCTTCGTTGAAATGTTTTCCTTGAAAGTAGACCGGTGGAGCGTAAAGTGGCCTTCTATTAATCCATGTCTTCAACATAAATGTGTTGCACGTGTGTAGTCTGGTGAAAGTTTTCCTACTGTGTTCCCTCCTTTTCCCCCCCGCATAGCTTTAATGACTTTGCTATCACTCTAAAGTTGATCTGAATGTGCGAATGTATAACATTTGACAGCCTGAGTTATTATCTAGGCCGAGCCTGAAAAGCCCAGAAAGGCACCATTCCGCTGTGTTACGTGTGCGACTCCTGGAGTATATTATCCGTATGTTTGTGTGATGTGAGAATGTGTAGCGGCACGTTATCTCACATCGGCTGGAAGTGTGCAACCCAGAAGTTTTTTTTTTTTTTTGCATACAACTGTGGAGTGCTGTTGACTGTCCAGCACTATGTGCAGTTCTGTATATATGTACTAATGGTGATGCAGTATTTTGTGCATGTTGCTCGTGTTGATGTTAACCCATTCACCACTAAAACCAAATATCAACCTTTGAATTGTTAAACATATTTTTTATATACTGTATTAACCTTTTATGTATTTATTTTTCTTCAATTCTTTCTATCACTTGTAGTCTTGGGGGGAATCAGTAAAAGCTGGTTTTCACACAGTGTTTCGTCTTGTTTCAGTACGTCGGGTGCCACCTCGATTCTCCATTCCACCTACAGACAATGAGATCATGCCAGGCGGCAGTGTCAATATCACATGCGTGGCAGTGGGCTCTCCCATGCCATATGTCAAGTGGATGCTGGGTGCCGAAGATCTCACCCCAGAGGACGACATGCCCATTGGAAGGAACGTCTTGGAGCTTACAGACGTCCGGCAGTCGGCCAACTACACCTGTGTGGCCATGTCAACCCTTGGGGTGATAGAGGCTGTGGCTCAGATAACAGTAAAAGGTGAAGGTTGCTTCCTATTCCTAAATAATGGCGTTTCAGTCAAAAATACCAAGGCTTGGGGCACAGCTTTAAACAGTTCTGGGACAGCACAGGTCGCATTCAGTCTTTCAGTTTGAAGTCGGTTTTCAGTATTAGTAAAATATCCAAGCAGAAACTACTGGCAGTCCTTTTAAAGAAACTTATTTACCTCTCACTGCCACAATAAGTCTTCTGCAGAGGATTCCTTAAAGCTTTCGACAAGCCCTGGCACACGTCTCAGTGCATTAGATTGCAGATTGAAAATATAGTGAAGTGCTTATCTCTCAGCTGGAGAGCTACAAAACCAGGAGCTCAGGGTGGGAGGATGAGGGGGGCCTGTAGGGGGGTTGAAACGCAGTGACTATTGTTTGGTGTCCTCCGTAGACATGGTACTTATCTGAGTGTAATCATATCTACACTGCGGCTTCACCAGAAAGATATCCCAGATTGGTGTCGCCATGTTCACATGCACACAGGGGATAGACCCACGTACGCACACACTCAGCTTTGTTTTTCCAAGACATAACAAAGAGATATTAGTCACAATATAACAGTCTGGCAGGAGCTCCCCCAGAAGCATACTTCAGATGGCATATAAAGACAATCTATTGCCCTGATATATTTTGCCATGTGCCACAATGTGGGGAATTAAAGCAATAAATTTACCTCTTTAATTATTAAAGTGATAAACACTGGGAAATCTAAGATTAATGACAATGGCACCCTTAAATGCTGAACATGGAATATATAAGCTATTAATCTCACGCATTAGTTTACCTGCACCTTTCTTTAGCCACATGTAAAATAGAAAAGTGAAAATGCATTAAGATTATCTACCCACATCATAAAATGTGCAAAATACATGAGTCTCTTATGACTCTGAATATACTGTGTACCATCAGTATCATGTGCAATGGGCTGTTAAATCAATATTATCAACACAAGTCAACCATCAACAAATTAAAATAAAGTCTCTACAGTTCATTATATAAATTTTATTTCTCTGCAGAGTTATAAGGCTGTAATGTATGCTGTATGTTTTGCATTTTTATTGATATTTATACTACAATTATCTTTACAGCTTTGCCCAAAGCTCCTGGCATTCCTGTAGTGACAGAGCGCACTGCCACTAGCATAACATTGACTTGGGACTCTGGTAACCCTGAACCAGTGTCCTATTATATTATTCAACACAAGTCCAAGTACTCGGAGGACTTGTACAAGGAGATCGATGGCGTAGCCACCACTAGGTACAGCGTCGGGGGCCTCAGTCCCTACTCTGACTACGAGTTCCGGGTGGTGGCAGTAAACAACATTGGGCGCGGGCCACCTAGTGAGAGCATCGAGGCCAAAACAGCAGAGCAGGCGCCCAGCACGGCACCGAGGCAGGTCCGAGGTCACATGATGAGTGCCACGACAGCCGTCATCCAGTGGGATGAGCCAGAGGAGGCGAACGGCCAGATAATGGGCTACAGAGTCTACTATACCATGGACTCCACCCAGCATGTCAACCTCTGGGAGAAGCAGATCGTTCGGGGCTCAAACTTTGTCACCATCCAAGGCCTCATCCCAAATAAGACCTACTACATAAAGGTTTTGGCGTACACATCAGTTGGTGATGGACCTTTATCGCCAGACCTTCAAATCATTGCGAAGACAGGAGGTGGGTATGCTTTGATTGTACACTGCCCTAAATGACTCTTAATCAAATTTTCTAATCATTTTTGCTGGTACAGTTTTAAAGTTACTGATCCTCATTGGTGGGTTTCAGTTACGGACATCATAACTTCAAGTCAACTCTTTTAAATAAGATTTTTTTCCTAACAAGTTACAAAGAACAAATCTAAATGCTTCAAAATAATATTGTTGCAATGCTGTTGAAACAACTTAGCCACTAATTGACATCAATGGAAGTGTGAATGAGATGAGAATGACAAGTGTAGGATGTGGAAAATGACAAACTTGTCTCTTCATTTGAATTCCAGTTCCCTCCCAACCCACTGACTTCAAAGGAGAAGCAAAGTCAGAAACAAGCATTTTACTTTCATGGATCGCCCCTGCACAGACGGGACAAGAAAACCAAGTCACAGGATATGAACTTATGTACAGAAAAAGAGATGACAAAGAGGAGGTAAGCAGTTTCTCCAACTTAGTCATTGTCAGTCCATCTGTAATAAAGGAAATATGTTGAATCTTATTATTATCCCAGCCTGTTATTCCTCATGACGTTCTCTCCTGCCCACCGTTATTATACCTGACACTATGATTGTGCTGCTTTCCGGTTGAGTCAGTGCTGGCAACTCTTTATCTTAAGAATGACATCACTGTGGAAGACCTGGTTGTGTCGCATTAGAATTTATGTGGATGAACCAAGTCAGACAATCGTATATATGTTTACAGGAAAGCTGCTCTTGTGCCGTTTCAGATAAATACAAATATTCTGGCACCTACGTTTTGTTGGATCTTCCATCATTGAAGCATTACAATACAAAAATAGTAGAGTGATTATATATATTTGGCAATTACTTTTTCTCAAAATCAAGTTTCACTTGTAAATTTACTGGCACAAAACATTTCAATTATTTTGTCACAGACAAAAGTAATCACTCTTTTTCTTTTAACACATTCAAGGAAGTGTTTTCCATTTATTTTTTAAATCAAACGATGTCCCTTAATGCAAGGCATTAACACTTTTGGTCTAAAGCCCCCCCCCCCCATCCTGTACTGTTTCAGAAAAAAACTAAATAAAA
>OMNM01033888.1:0-21887 GCA_900302745.1 Parablennius parvicornis | reverse complement strand
AACTAAATAAAAGGTGCAAGACCTTATGCACTTTGCCTTTTGCAAATCTGTGTGTAACTTTTTTGTGTTACTTTTTATTAAATTTTTTTTAAGTGACAGTACCAAACCTTTTTCCACAGAAACGAATCAGCTTTGAGCCGACAACAACATACCTACTCAAGGACTTGAAGCCCTTCACTACTTACACTTTTCGACTGGCTGCCCGTAGCAAACATGGAGTCGGAGCTTACACCAGCGAGATCTCCGCAGAAACTCCACAGACACGTAGGTCTTCTTCCTTATCTGACAAGAGTTTAAACAGTTTGGGATGGAACACATTTTCAAATGCATTCCAAAGCTTACCCGTGATGCAAAATCCACCCCCCCCAAAAAAAGTGACAAAAATGTCAGGAAGGTCCCACTGAGCACAGATAAGACTAATACGATTTTTCTTTCAATGTTTGATGCATTTGAAAATAGCAGAGATGTAAACACTGAGAATAGTAAATATGTGTTATAAAGTCTACCTGACCATGCAGTATTCACTTTGAAAAGGTTGCATGGGCAGTGTACTCGAGCTTTCCTGTGAAGTCAGGAGACAAGGTTATAAAAAGTACCACACTCCACCTTTGTTGTGCAAAATATAGTCTGGACTCAAATGAATGATAACGTCTTGAATTATTTATACGGATGCCCACTTCTCTATTTTTTTTAATAAATGAAAGGGCATACCTAGCCTTCAGGAAGTCTTGTCTCTTGACATTGCATGTCAGCCAGATATAAGAACTGAAAAGTTTTGAGACTGAGCTTTCTATGTAGCTACAATGGCGGGAAGCAATTCTCTGGACATCAAAGGGACTTTCCCATTTTCTTCAAGAACTGTCATGTTAAATCTCAATTCAAATCAGTGGGGAGAAAGTTTTGGAGTTACAACATCATAGAAAGCTCAAAGCAAGTTCTGTCTTTGTAGTTAGGGACTTTCCAACCAAAAGACCTCAGATTTGTGAAATCAGTCAAAGCTGATTAATTGGAGGTTAGTTCAAACTAAACTTGGTTTGATCCAGCATCATTTAGATTACTAGTCACAATGTTCCCATTACCACATAAAAAGCATGAAAAATACCCAACAGTGAGCTGCTTTATTTGACTTTGGACAGTTATCATAAATCTGAGGGCTCTGAAAGGCAAGGGCAAAGATCAGGTGGGTACAAAAGTTCAAAGATGTTTAAACTCTCCCTAGATGTATATGTTTTGAGGTAAATGATGACATTTCAAAAACAGTGCATGCCAATGTGATCAGAATCTAATAAATCAGTCATGTCTCCTTGGGAAGTTCTCTGTTGTACAATCAGGCTTTTACCACAAACCAACAGGCTTCGGAAAGGTTGGTGACAAATACAACATTTTTCTATTTTAAACTAGTTGCAGCATCAACCTTTATGTTTTTGGATTGATGGTAACTGCTTGCCAAATTTATTTGCTTTCAGAAAGGTTTATTTGAATGGATTTCTGAAGTCTTCAGAGATGTATTTAGGATGTTATTTGAAGGTCAAGTGAAAGACTGTATTAGGATATGTGATTTTTGTTTCTCTTTGTTTTTATAATTTTATTTGTCATGATAAAGGTAGGTTACATATGATACAGCTGTCTTTTTTTCCAATCAACACCTCCCATTCATCATGAGTGTTTACATATTTGTGTTCATATTTACCTTTTGTTTTGCCTTCAGTTGTGATGTTTTCAGTTGTGAATTTGTTTTTTATTCATTTGTCCATTGAAGTCTGTGCTTTTGTCCTCATTTTGTTTCATTTTATTTTCCTTTTCTTTTTCCTTTGTTCGGTCAATTCTACCATCATCACCCCGATCAAAACAAAAACAAAACTACCTTTGAAAATCTCAAATCCAAACCAATGAATGGCTGAACCAAACCAAACCAAACCAAACCAAACCCTGCACCGGCTCTGAAATCCTACCCAACTCAACCAGAACCCTCGGGCCCGCCTCAGGAAGTCAAGTGCTATAGCCCCACTTCTACCACCATCCTGGTAAGTTGGAGGCCACCCGAAGTGGAGTTACAAAATGGGATCATAACGCAGTACACCATCCACTACGCTGCCACTGAGGGCGAGGACACTGCTGCTCGGGAAACCTCCAGCATCCCCCCGGAAAACTCACAGTACCTTTTGGAAAACTTGGAAAAATGGACAGAGTACAGTGTGATGGTCAGTGCTCATACGGATGTTGGAGCAGGACCGCAGAGCCTGCCACAGCTCATCCGCACAGAGGAGGATGGTATGTGTTCGCTAAAACAAAGCTCCAGCTATAAATCCACTCAACCCCTCTTAACCTACCCCGTCAAATACTAACAACCTTGCCTATATCTACAATCCCCCTCTTCTTGTCTACTCCCCTTCTGCCTGCTTCTAATGAGACTGTTACTACACAGCACTTTTAACCCATTTTTGGACAATACGCTTTTTATACTCCAACAAACTGTGACTTGCGCCTTTTTTGAGGGGGCCTTTTTTTTTCTCCCCACTACGCTGCTCAATTTCAACACATGGTATGGCTGTTTTCTGCTGCAGGCCTCCAACTTCCCATCCCAACTGTCTATTTTTGATAGATTTTTGACTGGCAGAATTTTTCATGCAACTCATTTTTACAGGAACTTGACAAAAGCACAAGTTCTGGACAGTGGGAATAGCAAAAGGTGGAAGAATTTTTTGAAGGCCATTTTTATTTTTCCCTCCCTTCGTGTGACTGAATCATTTTTTAATTTTTTTTTTTTACCTTGCTCCATAACCAAATAAATTCTTGAAGTGCTTCAAGCTTTTGCAACTCTTGAAGCCCCTCCCCCTTTGGCTCCACTTTTCTATTTTGGCAAAACATTTTTATTCCATGTTTTGAAAATCCACTCGACCCATTTTTAATGTTTCAAGATTAGGTCAGTTGTCAGACCTGTTTTTTATTTTTCTGCTGTTGTTTTTTACCCCTTACCATTGTTGAAATATTGATGTCATGCAGTGCTTGTTGCAGTTTGCTGCACTTTTGTGATTTTTTTTTTTTTTTTTCGTCACTGCAGCATTTTGCGCTATGGCTTCAGGCAAGATTTGGAAGAGAAGGTGCCAGGGGCTCTACATAATTTTGACCTTTTTTCCTTCTATCCCATGGTGTTCCTCCAGTTCCTAGCGGGCCACCTCGTAAAGTTGAGGTGGAGGCTGTCAACTCCTCATCAATTAAAGTGATCTGGCGTTCACCGATGCCCACCAAGCAGCACGGTCAGATCCGAGGGTACCAGGTGCACTATGTCAGGATGGTTAATGGGGAGCCCACAGGACAGCCAGTCATCAAGGACATCCTGATTGATGATGCCCAGGTACAAAACATCCCAACCCTCAGCAAGCCACCTCATCTCTCAGACACATAGTGTTGCTTTTTCCTGCTCACTTTTACATGTTACACAACAGTATTCTGTCAGAGTATTAAAGAAACTACTTACGTGTAGCATTATATAGACTTGAGCATTATCAAACAGCATATGTTTGTACATACGATTATTGCTTATTATAATCTAAGCATTGCTATCCACAAACCCATTAGGTAGAAAAAATGTTTGTCTCCCCAGTAGTGTCTGTACGCCGCCTTATTTACTTTTTCCTTTTCTTTCCATATTCTGAAATCATTTTCAGTGGGAATATGATGATTCAACTGAACATGTGAGTATCCAAATCTGAAAATGTTCCAATACTGCCATCCTCTACTATCATCCTCTGCATGAAGGCTGTATATCTCTTATGCAAGAGTTTATGAGCGGGTTTTCTTTAAATGCTTTTACAATGATAATGTTAAAAAAATTGCACTCTAGTATTAAATGTCAGCCTGTTAGCCACAAAAGGATGATGCTATTTTATTAACTGAAACTGATCTACAACATCATTGTTCTGTGACCTTTTCATCAGATTGGAGTATATGTTGAGAGAATGAGTCTGGTTATGATCATTATGCTGATAGTGTGCCCTCCTTCTATTGCTCTGCTTGCTCAAATCTGCAAATAAGGTGTCCAATGTAAAATCTCCATCTTTATAGGAAATGATCATCACAGAGCTGCAAGCTGAGACGACCTATTCAGTTACCGTGGCAGCCTACACAACTAAAGGCGACGGTGCACGCAGCAAGCCCAAACTGATCACCACCACTGGCGCAGGTAAAATTAATATCCTTGCTAATAAGTGTCCTTTGTAACTCGTAATTTACAGTGTCCATCCACATTGCAATGCATCTGTAGTTAATGAGGGGAAAAAAATAACATGTACTATGCCTACCACTATTTGCACTTGTCAGTGGGCATGTTAAGTGTGAATGTAGCTAATTGCTATCTTATTAGGAGCAATAACTCCAAGCCATTGCTATGACAAGGTGGTGCTGAAGGCACTTTTAAAATAATACAAAATTTGTTAGAATAAGGAGGACAGAAGGGCACAAAAAGTCAACTTTATTGGACCTCTTTAACAATTAAAGACACAGTTTAATAATGAATGCCTGTCTAGTACAAACATTTTAAGGATGAGTCATGGATTTCCATATTCATAACAAGCTATCCCTTTTTCCTTCTCTGCAAATAGTTCCTGATAAACCTCGTCTAATGGTTAGTGCAACCAACATGGGCACAGCTCTCCTCCAATGGCATCCTCCAGCAATAACCCATGGACCCCTGCAAGGTTACCGCCTTCGCTTTGGCCGCAAAGATGTGGATCCTCTGACTGTCATTGAGTTCCCCGAGCGGGAGAACCACTACACAACCAAAGAGATCCATAAGGGAGCCTCATACACGTTCCGTCTCTCAGCGCGCAACAAGGTGGGCTTCGGTGAGGAGACGGTTAAAGAAGTGACCACAAATGAGCATGTACCAAGCGGCTATCCTCAGAGCATTACGGCCGAGGGTGCCACCACCTCGACTATTCAGGTCAGCTGGCAGCCTGTACTGCTGGCAGAGCGAAACGGCCAAATAATAAAATACGCTCTGCAGTATAAGGACATCAACAGCCCGCGCAGCCCCTCAGAACTCTTCATCACGGCTCCGGAATCAACAGTCATCCTGGACGCCCTTAGGGCAGATACCACTTATGATATTAAAATGTGTGCCTTCACCAGCAAGGGCTCAGGCCCCTATAGCCCCAGTGTCCAGTTCAGGACACAGCCTGTGGATCAAGGTAGGACCAGTCCCTGAACTTTCTTAGCCCTTTTCCCTTTTAAAAACAACCTCTGCCTATTAAGCCCTTTCCAACAACAGCAACTTCTTCTATGAGGCTTTCAAAGTCTGGACTCAACCAGAAGACTTTGGTATTATCATATCCCTATCATTAGTCACTTTAATGTTACAATGATTTAGGACACTCATTTGGTGTAAGTATGTATGTCTGTTTGTGTCTTGTCAGTTAAGTAAAGGTCAGTCATTAATTGTAAGAGTTGGTGTTGGTAAAAAGGTAAGAGAATAGTGGGAAAGTTCAGGGTAGCTCTGCTTTCAGACTGGTTTCAAGGAGGCAATATCAGGTAAGCGCTATTGTGAGGGTAGATGAGATAAAGGATTTTTTTTTTGTGTCTAAATCACTCGCTCCCCCTTTCTTTTAGCAGTGTTTGCAAAAAATTTTCATGTGAAAGCTGCCATGAAGTCATCCGTGTTGCTGACGTGGGAAATTCCAGAAACCTACAACCCTGCACAACCATTCACTGTGAGCATTGCAGCACTAAATATATTTTAAAAATGTATTTCACTACGGTACTAAAAGGGTACACACTTCAGTTAATATATGCAGCTCGTAACTACAACCTGTGCCGTGCATTGATGCAGTATTAAATTGCAACTCATTAATCACTAGATCCTCTACGACAACGGACAGAGTGTGGAAGTGGATGGGAAGCTCACACAGAAGCTGATCACAGGTCTTCAACCTGGGACCCAATACTCTTTCCTCTTGACTAATCGGGGTAATAGTGCTGGAGGTCTTCAGCATCGTGTGTCCACGACGACGGCCCCGGACATCCTCCGCACCAAACCTTACCTGATTGGCAAAACCAACTCAGACGGCATGGTTACTGTAGAGCTACCAACAGTGGAGACACCAGAAAGAGTACGGTAAGCGGAGAAGATACCCTGTCACAGTTGTATTTGAAAATCCTGCAAAAATGAAGGTCATGACTTCATATATTACAAAAAAAAACTAAAAAAAGAAAACAGGTTGATTTCCAATAGTTTCTGATTACTGCCTTTATCTTGTTTGTCATCTCACATCAAGCAAAAAATAATCAGATTTTCTATAAAATGCCTCCTTTGTTGAATATCCGATTTGAAAAGACGTCACTACAGTGAAGTTTGATCACCGCTAATGCCCCGCATTGCTGATTATATTACTCACTGATTGAAATAAACACGTTAACTTGGTGGCTGACCTTGTCAGGGGTGATTCTTCCAAAACAGTCATTTATATTCATCCCTGCATTTCAATGTAATATCCACTTCACCCCAGTCATTACACATCGGAGCAACCCGGCTCATTTAAGTACACTCTTCTAAGCCCTATAAAGTCTCTTATAGCCTTTCAACAAAGCCCGGGGTTGTCAGAGGTCCAAGGAGCACATCCGATTGCAGACTAAAGCATCAAAACCATCTTGGGTTTTTTGATCTTGCAGGATGCACTTGGCCCACTGTCTCCCATGCCAGAGCTTAAGCTAATTAGTTTCCCATTAGCCTGCCACACTGCCATCCTGGCTAAGGCTAGCTAGTGCAGTGCCCAACCAGGAGGCCGGGCTCTGGCAGGAGGCCGTTATCTCACTTGCCACTCTGATGAAGGGATGAAAATCCCTCTAATTCTGTATCTTCTCTGCGTTCACAGAGGTCTACTAATTAGCCCACGGGGGGCCTTATTGAGGCACAACCATATTGCCTGGCTTCTCTGAATTTGCTTGAATTAATCAGAAAACTAAAGGAAAAGCCTCTAATCAAGTGATAAAAAATAAATAAAACTTAAGAAATGTACGATTGTTTTGTTTTCATTCTGTTTCAGAAAATTATTAAAGGGATTGGATTATGTTTGTTTCAGATAGATTAGATTTAAGTTTGTTGAGGGAAAAAAAAGGGTCTGCTAATTGGAAAATACAACATTTCATAACTGACTTTGACTTGGATGATAATATGATGTACCTCACATTTTATTTTGCAGGGGATATTATGTTGTGGTAGTCCCTCTGAAAAAGCAACGCACAGGCAAGTTTTTCAAACCCTGGGACAACCCTGATGAGATGAATCTGGAGGAGGTAGGTTCAAAGGGCAATCATGAATTATCAAGAAAAAAAAGAAAAAATATGTATGAATTAAGAAATAAATGTTTTATTTCCAATTAGCAATTGTACTTCTTGATGAGGCCAACCAAACTGTGTGCATATGCCGCATATTTCTTTTCTCAAAATAGGGAAAAATAAGATGAGGCAGTTAAGAGGGCAGGAGGAACAGGAGATGAGTCTCGCTGATTGACACAAATAGCTGCAGAGAGCACTGTTCATATGGAAATGAGAACATGAAGTAGCCATCAAGTGCACTGCAAACTCAACCCCCATCCCCACCTCCTCCTGCTGCTCTTTGTGTCTGTGGTAATTACCTGAAGAGCTGCATCAGGCCTTCATGTCTCCTCTCATTTCAGGCAAAGCTAGGCTCCTGCATATGCATAAAACACTTGACAACTTTTTTATTTTTAGCAAGTTGCAATAATTCAGGGGCTCCTGTGCAGTGCATGCATGACTAGATGTGTAAGCGAATGAAGGCGTTTAACAAGTTGGGCTTTAAGCTGTGGTTACGTTTCAGATGTGCCTTCAGAACAAGTGTCATTGTGAATGTTAAAGTGCCTGTACATTCAGGAGAGTTTCCCATGTTTTCAGTTGCTGGCAGGTTATTTTATGCAAAACAAACTCAAACACGAGGAATTAACATTCTTCAATTTCTACACTTCCTTGCATTGCATAAACATAACCAAGCATCACGTGTGTAAGAGGCTAAAAGAAAACACTGTCTCATCTGGCGTTGGCTTTACAACTCATGCCTACAGGCCCGTGTCAGTAGCCTTGACCGATTGCCCAAAAGTCACCCCTCTGTCAGAATTTATTTGTTTGTCAATATTGGCACTCACCTTTTCACAACTTTTCCCAAGGGCAGCTAGATTTAGCCGTGTTGACAGGAGAGATGATTGAAGACATTATCGGGCAGCACCAACAGCCCCGCAGCCAAAACAGAGCACACACAAGATATGCACACACTCCAGCGTGAGTGACAGCTGCACCAAGGCTCGGGCGCACACACACACACGCACGCAGCAATCACACATGCACCCACGTCAGAGATATGCATTCAGACACTGAAACAGCTAGCCGAGCTTGATTATAATTATCATCCTGGAGTTGCACGAGAATTTAAAGTCAGATGATGCAGAGTTTTAAGAAGGGCACAGTCTTAATTTTAGCTTCCATGTTTTAGTATTATCATTGACGAGATCAGTAGGAAAGGTGCGAAGTGCAGCTTTGATATTAATCACCCACTATAATCGATTGTAATGATTTAAACCATCTTTGGAATTCAAGAAATATTGAAAAGTAATTTTGTAGGTGATATCCAACTAAATTGTCACTCCGATTTTTCATGTGTATTTTTGTGTATTTGTTAAAATATGCAAGACCGACATTGACATAAAACGCCATAATTGTTAATTGGCTATATGTTAAAGTGTTTGATTTTATCAATGGGGGAGGAAAAAAGAATTTAGCCATGTACATTTTAAATTAATTTTCTCTCTTTCTTACTGTTTGAAGCTTTTGGATAATCCTCAGCTGTTTTATATGCTGGAAATCCACACAATCTTTTAATCTCACCATCTTTTGTAGTTCAAAACAGATGAAATAAGTCATTGATCTTTTTCTGTAATGTTCTGCCTTGCGCAATCAAAATTTTCAGCTCAGCAATCAGAGGACGGGGAAAAACAAACCTCCAGATAGACAGATTTGGTTTGTGTGTGTGCATGTTCTCATGTGTGTCCTGGAACGTGTCCCTGTGTGTTATCAACTGTCTGCTTCTTCCTCACTGTAGCTGCTGAAGGAGATAAACCGAACGAGTAGAGGCCTTCGGTTCCAGAGGCAGGCCGAACCCAAACCCTATATCGCTGCTTACTTCAAAGACCTGCGCAAAGAGTTCACCCTGGGAGATGGCAAGATCTATGGGGACTTTGAAAACAAGCAACTCCAGAACGGCCAGGAATACATCTTCTTTGTGCTCGCTGTCCTGGAGATGTCTGAAAATGTGAGTAAGCTCTTCTGCCTCATGCTGCATCATTCCACTTTCATCCTTATGCGTCTCTTATTATTGTGGAGTTCAGCTTAAGACATGCTTGCCTGTGGGTTCTCCCTTGTTAGTGATTTCTTTTGTTCTAAAAGCTGTACATCTTAATAGACAGAGAGGGTTAAGTCCTTTGCACCTCGGCGGAGGGTCAGAGTTTCCTTCTGGTCAGATATGTTGCTCTCAACCCTTGTGAGGCTTTACTTGCAAACTTCAAGCTGTAGCTGGCCGAAGAAGCTGACCCCTGCTGCTGTAGGGAGACAAGCCCCTAAAGACCTTTGCTGATCGTGAGAATACCTTGATAAGGGGGCTCCTCTTTAATTGCATAGTACGTGTGGTCGGCCTTATCTCAGCTGCTGCAGCCAGTGTGTACGTGTGCATGTGTCTGTCTGGGCGGAAAAGACCAGAAAGCTGCATGATTAGGCAGCTCCAGGCGAGATGATGGATTTGATGAGCTGCAGGGTCTATATTCTTGCCTCGCGCTCTCCCCGCTAACCCCAAGTTCAGGTATAGCAAAAGCGATAATGATGGACAGAGGGAAATCTCTAATTTGCCCAGTGAAGCATATATTTCTTTTCCCACAAGACCTTTTTTTTTTTAATCTTCACTTAGAATATGAAATGGTTCAATCAAGGCTCCTGTATAGGAGAGATAGTGGTGATAATTTTTATTGGTCAAACTGGGGCTTAGTAGTAATTTCTGCTGAACTGAAACAAAGTTTGAATTGGCTTTTTAATTGTGTATTGTTGGTCATGCTGTCTTGGCCAGAAGTGCCCACGTTGATATGCTCTTGAGTAAGGTTCAATTAACTCAAGGTTTTATAATGAACACTCACAAGTCAGAATCTACATCATAAAAGGAATTTTAAAAAGTTCATACATTTATGTTACTCTTCAACAAATATGTAGTTGGTGCTAATTATTTTAATTATTTTAATTAATTTATTGTTATCATGCAAATGAAGCATCCTTAGGTCAGTATTAAAATAGCATTAAAAGTCATCCCAATGAAAGAGCTTTAAATAATTACAGAGTAACATCTAACTTTTAGTTAGAGGTCTTTAAGAAATGTAACTTATCACTAGATGATGTGGGAAGGTGCTCATTTAATGACAAAAAACGTATAACTGATTTGCATTTCTCTGTTTCAGATCATGTACGCCACCAGTCCCTACTCCGACTCAGTAGTTTCAGCAGACATCGACCCCCTGCCAATCATCGACGAGGAGGAAGGGCTTATCTGGGTGGTGGGCCCTGTGCTCGCCGTCGTCTTTATCATATGCATCGTCATCGCTATCCTTCTTTACAAGAGGTGAGCGTTTTAAATGATAGTCAACACAGTGGAGAACATAAGCATATGAATCCATATTAACACATTCTTAACCTACATGCTGTCCTACCACACATCATCTGCAAAGGAGCCGCATAAGAAAAGCGCTACATACACAACATTACTTATGATTTAAAATTCATGTCATGTATCACTACTGAGCGACTATGTGTGATCATTAAATATTTAACATTGCTGAACTAACACATTTCCACACACAAACCATAAATTAGCACATTCAAAAGCACACAGTCAATGGAAGATTTTAACTGAAAGCCTGAGGTGCATTGATCTTCAAACTATCCATGACCCACGCTCTCAGCAACAAGCAATAATTTACATTTCATGCAAATAAATCCAAGCGTATAGCTTCCCAAACTGTCAAGTCATCAAGTACAGAATATTTCACATGAGCACATGACTGGAAGTTGATGAGACGGCTCACGAAATCCACGTGACACTGTAGAAAACACTTGCTGTACAGCTCTTTCACACAGAATCAAAGACAGAGGTTTTTTTTTTTGTTTTTTTTTTTTTACCCAAAACCCCCCAGTGGTAGTCGGACCTCATCCTGTCACTGCTCGTCAGTCAAGCACAGGAGTGGAGAGCTCTGACTATCTACCGCATGTTGTTGCGTGTTTGTGAAGCGCTAAGACAGACCCGGGGGCTTGGGCCAACTTCCCAGCCATCCTCGCTCCACCTCTTTTTACCACTACTCATTCCACAGGGGGACTCGGCTCTTGATCTCGACTTTGACCTTATGCTGCCCTCCCATTTTGCTCGCCAGGACACAGACACGCACACATATACTCGGTTTTATTTTTTTTTCATATATCCTTTGCTATCTTGTCTCTTCTCACCTTTTACATAAGGCACATTTTCTGCCGCGTTCATTCAATCAAAATATCCATGCCTAAGCAGAATTTCACAGTAGTCCTCCAGGTGTAATTTTGGGAAGGTAAGATTAGTAACCGAGGACTCAGCACAAGCTAAAATCAGCACCAGTATAAATAGTGGAGACAAAAAATAAAAAATACCTATCAATAGTATCCATGTAATGTAAGAGGTTTATGACTGCAGCTGGCTTTTGCTTGCATCTTATTGTCCTTGGGATTTATTCATATTAAATTGTGGTCAGGATTATACAGAGGTGAACTGAAAGTGAGTGAAGACTGCTCATGTGGTGGCTTTGGTGCTTTCATTTGCGGTTGGCAGATTTACACATCAATGATCAAGCCAGTGTCACCGCCATGTTAGGGAACATCCGCTGCAAAACCAGTAGAGCGCTCGCTCTAGTCAGGATCAATTTTTATGACACAAAACCAACATGGGGCAAAAGAAAGTGGCTCTGGGACAGCTTAATCAGAAAGAAACATGAATCAGAACAAAGTGTACTATTACAACTACAATCTCTATAGTCTGAACCAATAAATCAGGTCTTTCTTTCCAAATAAAACTTTTTTTCTTTTTACCATTTCGGTCCATAATTTATGCACATTCATTTATAATACAGAGCCCATGCATAGTCTTTTCTCTAATCACACTTGCATGAATTTTGAATATGTATAAATTGTGATTTTTAATAATTATGGCAGTAGTAGGCTGGCAAAGACAGACACAGCAATTAAGAGTCAAGAGATGACTTTTATGCTTGAACAAGAAGCAATCAGCTGAAACTGCTTGAAATAGCAGAGATACAATGTACAAATCTTGGATGCACCTGGGAAACTGTAGTATGTGAAACAAAGAGCCCCAAGGCTGCATAATTGAGCATAATCTCTGAAGTGAAGCATCGCTAATCTCGCACGCAAAGCAAAACTGAGATATGATTCGTATCGTTTGTCTCTCATGTAGACATTGGTTTGCTTACGCCAAGGAAATAAAGTAGGGAAATTCTCTAAAGTCAACAGTCTTACCACCTAATGTTGTGTTGATATTTCTTTCCTTGCTGACCAATGGAGCAGCAAACCTGACAGGTAAGAACCAAACAGAAGTAGACAAATCTCCTTCGGAGTCATTTTACTCTTTATCTGATCTGAACATATCAGAAGTGGTCTCACTGAAGTTTGGTTTGTCAAACTACGTTGTTTTTGGCATCATTGAAACTACTTCCTAATGTTTGACTGCAGATAAATTACATAGGATATTTTGCCATTTCCGAGTACAGATAAAGTTAAATGCCACATAATCATGAAATAATGTTTACTGTATTGAGTGATATGTATTTTAGTCTTTGAAACTGACATTTAAACTATTGCTTTGTGTAGTGAACAAAATAGGCATAAAAAAATGTTACTACACAAAAATATAGGGTTTAAACACACATTCAGAAAAAAACAGATACATTTAAAAAGCAGTTGCTTAAACATAGAAGTCTTTGGAGTACAATACAATGCAGCACAATTGTCCTGCAATAATCATACAGTAAAGGCAGCACATAATGGACTTTAAAGAACAGCCAAGAAGAGAGCCTGAAAATGACTAAAAAGTTAAATCAACATGCTATTTGACACCATCACTGAAAAGTGAACATTAGGCTTCACTAAAGGTAGTATTTACATGCTAAGGGCTTTTGTCCTGGGTGGCACTATGCTCGGAAGAGATGATGTTGTTCAGTGTACCCCCTGTTGCCTTATGTCCTGAAAGAACACAGACTTGTCACTTCCCTAATTACATATCTGCTTTCATTGTTCATGAGATCACCAAGCAAGCATTGAGGTTGTGCAATAAGAAGCTTTGTGCGCCCAATACATGGAAGTAACCCATCGGAAATAATGAAAAATCTGCCATTTGTTCTACAGAAAAAGGGCAGAATCTGAAGCTAGAAAAGGTAGTCTCCCCAACAGTAAGGAAATGCCGCTTCACCACCCCACTGACCCTGTCGAGCTCCGACGTCTCAACTTCCAAACACCTGGTAAGTGTTTCAAATGGAGACAAATGTATTTCTTTTACACACTGTATATTACAAAGTGGATATGCATTGTGGAATTATCAATGCTTGTGATTGCTTGCTTTGGATTGGCATTACGTCACCGGCTGCTACTTATAAAGAAAAACTCTGCTGATACAGAGCCCAAATGTCCCCATGCCCTAAAAAGTCATCTTTGCAGCGAGATTGCTGCTAAACAAGCAGCTAAACAGTTTGCAGGTAGACAGTGGACAGGTGCTTGGAGGAGGCAGAGAGGGTCAACACTGACAGCGTCGTCCCGGGGGACACTTCTCAGTGGAAAGTGGAGAGGCAGAAATGCAAGCTTGACAGTTTCATGGCATCTGTCATCTTTCTCTACACCTGGGTTATCCAGGTCATCAAGACTTGTCGCGCTTACTGAAAAGAGTGTGCTTCTGCCTGGCTGATATAGTGGAAGTCACAGGATGCAGCACTGCAGCATGGGATAGCAGCTACGTCTTTTCATTCTGTATGCAAGCCGAGTGATAGCGATGAAGAAGCGGTGACAAGCTGTAAACACCAGTGTTTACTTGCGGCGACCTTTAGTGCCGAGGCGAGTGGTCAGTGGCCGTGCTTCGTCTCAGCCGTGTGGCCGTTCCTCGCCTCGAGGAGAAGATTGGAGTCACAGTCCATTTATCACCTGGAAAGGCGGTATGCATCTTTAGCCCCATCCTGACCAAAAGTGACACTCTCAACTGCTGTTTGAGTTCCTCTGGCACCAGCTGCTTTGGGACAGGTGTTCAGAGACTGCCAATGATGTTGTAATATCAAAGCCATATTTTTCAGGTCAGCTCGTATGAAAGGAGGATGAATTATCCCCGTAGGCTCATTTTTTGCAAAAGATTATGCATATTTATGAAAGCTCTTCAATGATTTCAGAACCATTACAGACCGTTTCATCCTAGTAGAGGGGTATTTTTCCTTTTGGCTCAGAGTGATCTTAACCATCCTTCCACTATTTCGCTTGCCTCTCAAGCCATCATTTTACCCCGCAAACAGCCTTTTCTGAGAGCCGGTATCTTGGCTCCGTCGCCGTTCCCAACCACTTTCTCTCAAGTCCCAAAGCGCTTCTACATTAGACCACCTCTCTACTCGATGCTCACCACCCTTCCTTTCACCTCTTTACCCCCTCAATGGACATTTTCGTCCTAAGGATGCTTGATGTTTGAGCGACGGCGTGTTGGGAAAGGCACTTTCATTGTCGCCCAGCAGTGGAAATGGATTTTGAGTAGTGGGCTGCGATAGAAACAGCCTTTTGCCGTCTTTCAAAGAGACGTGAGAGTGGGTGGGAAAACAGCACAGCTTCCATTAGCTAATGCCCACTTGTGCCAGACACCAAAATGAAACATCGCCTCAGCGTCGTACAGAGAGAGAGAGTCTGTCGCACAACTGCTGTGTCAAAATGACACGTGAATGCTTCAGGTGCAGATTTCTGGCCACTGGCTGGATAACTGCAGTATGTGTGAAAAGCTGTTTGATCATTCCCTCCATTGTGAACCTCTAAATATGCAGACAGCTCTGCCTCAACTATTACCTATATTCAACTATGCTAATTCGACACTGCCAAAGGAAAGCAAACTTAACCGTTGGCTGAAGTTTGATGTTGCAGACTGTGCAAATAGTGTATCACCACGTCAGCATTCTCAGATTAAAACAAAGGTTGTAAGCCTTCTCAAGCCTTTGTGTGGGATGTTAGAACTTTTATCCCCTGTGTGCGCTCTTTATTTCTCTGAAATAAGCATGGTGGCATAGCTGAGCTTTTAGCATGATGGTGTGTCTGTTACTAATGAATGTCTCATTTAGAAAACGCAAAACCATACAGCTACTTCTTGTCACATTTCAATTTTTACCTTGTTTGTCAAACAGTTAGTCATCACATTACTAAGACGACTGCAAAGTATTTAATTCCACCGCCGTTTCCTCCACAGGTTCAGGTGCGCCCAGTCACCCCAGTAACCTCCATTTGTCAAGTTAGTTGGTCTCGATTATGCATTTGACATTTGTTTTTTCAGCTTTAATTTCCTCTTTTTTTTTTCTTCCTTTTTTAAAAATTTCTCTGCAAAGTCTTGTATTCTCATCCCCATCTAATCCATCTGATGTTAATGCTATGTCATCACAGGAGGCGGAGTTTGAAATGACAGCCTGATCACGTGTCATCACTCAAAGCAGACTTCAACATCTGGCCTAACACTGAATGTCTTTTCGTTTTGTTTTATGTTTTATGTGGGATGTTTGTGTCTGTGCTTTTTCTTTTTCTTTTTTTTCTGTCATGCTAACTATCCACTGCAGCATTCCCGCGTGAATAACAGTCTTCTCTCTCAATAGGGAGAGTCCCAGTGGGGGCAAAGTGTGCTCGATGACTTCTCATTGGCTTCGTGGTTCATATTCTCTGTATGAGCATGGTCACTGCTTTGAGTGAACAAACTAGCCTAACAAAGATTCACTCTTCCATTCCCCCCCTGTTATAACCACATACTGCTTATCTAATGAGTCACTGTTTGCTCGTGCTTGGGTGCTGCTCCCCGACAAGACCGGTGGCTGACCTTCAGTCTGTTTGCTTGATAGGTATGGCGAGCCACCCTCCCATCCCCATCATGGACTTGGCAGATCATCTGGAGCGCCTGAAAGCCAATGACAACCTCAAGTTTTCACAGGAATACGAGGCAAGTCTCAGAAAAAAAATACAAGGCTTGGGAAAAAATTCTGACATTGAGCTATTGGTGTCTGCTAATATTTTATCACCATTTTGTCTTTAAGAGTTAAAAAAAAAAAGTATTGCTCTCGATGTGTCAGCAGAACAACTAAAATGATTAAATACTTCAGGACTATTTCCAAAATTGTAGCCTTTGTGGGTATTTAGTTTTAATTAGAATCAATAAACCACCAATTTTCCTTTGACCCACAAATGCAAAAAACCCAATCACACATTTAATCCACTCTGAAAAAATACCACTAATTTCAAATGTTCATATTTTAAAACCGATGTTCCCTTGTGTGGAAATGTCAAAACAGGCTCATAATTCTTCTTATGCAAGTCCTACAAATTGCTTTAAAGATTGGGGGATTGGTGAATCTGTACAATCATTGGGCACGAGCATAACTGGAACTTATCCAGTATCCAAACACCAAAAGGAGAACATTTCTTCATAAGTGGAATACACCTTTACCCCCAGTGTGCACTGTTTGAGAGTAGCACGTAAAACCTGGTAAAATAAACTAGGGGGGAAAAATGATCGTACACAGTTTGATATAAAAGAGCAAACACTGGTGGTCGTAATGGTATTAATCATTGCTGATTTACAGTTTTACAAGGATCTCTTTTCTGCCTTGTGTCTCCCTAAAATGACTCATGAGACAGCCGAATGGAAAACAGATTGCTTTTATTGGAAACACATGCTTTTGCCGTTATGAAAAATTTGTAGTATCCAGAAGAACTATGACCAAAGCACTGGTATTTATCAATTATATGCTATATGGTGAGATTTAATATAAGTCTGAAGTGCTTTTTTTTATGCCTATAGAGACACCATTACACTACAATATACTGAACAGGATGAACTTCCATCATATATAGACATGTAGTATGTATAGAAAGATGTTCTGCATCATTGAAAAGGTTCATCATGAATGAATCACTGTGTTTAATACACAACTAAGTTAAGATTTTAAAGCTGACAGAGGCTGCATGCAACTACTCTCAAAATAAAAACTGCATCATGAAGCCAAATTTACCATCACATATATCCTGAAACACGAAAGTGTGAAAACACTCAAACATTGCACAGCACCTGAATCTATATTTGCAGGGTGAAGAGCCATGCAGTTAAGAGGTCTTATCTCTGTTGAGATATGAATAGCCACGAACGCCTCTTTCTCTCTGCGGGTCCTTCGGCAGCTCCAAAATCTATGAGGTCACCCTATGGGTGCCTGCCAAGCTGCCCAATCATTATTGCAGCTTAAGTACATTGAATTCCAATTTAATAGTGCTTACTCGAGAGTAGTATAAAGCAATTTTGGGAGCA
The DNA here is from genome assembly GCA_900302745.1 of Parablennius parvicornis. Taxonomy (NCBI): domain Eukaryota; kingdom Metazoa; phylum Chordata; class Actinopteri; order Blenniiformes; family Blenniidae; genus Parablennius; species Parablennius parvicornis. The sequence goes on along the minus strand of OMNM01033888.1, from coordinate 4,237 downwards.
CAGTGAAATAAAGATTTTTATTATGAGCAATGTTGCAGCCTACTGTTTCAACATATTTTGATAAAATATGAAGCTTAGCCAGTGGTTCGTCTCCTCACATATTGCTGCTCAAGTGATTTCTGCAGATAAAGAGCTCAGAGCTGAAATGTTCACATTGAGCTTATACGGTCTTACCTTGCGTTTTAATGCCCCTTTCCATGGTAATAGTAGTTAAATTAAGTTTGCCGTAATGAAACTGGTGTGTAAAAGTGAATAATAAAGGTAGTTTCTATAGCTTCATTCACATGAATTACTTTAAAGCTCTCATCAAAGTTAAAGATTTCTAGATTTCAACAAAGTTCAAAGTGGCGGTGAACTTCAGGCTGGAGTGTTACACTTGGGTTTCCACCACCGCAACTCGTAAAAAGTAGACTGTTGTCATTAATAACAGAAGCACGCTTATTTTTTGTGAAATGAATTGCCATCTTTCCTGTCTGTGTATTTTCCCCATTGTGATAATATATTTTATAGCTCCCTCCTTCGTGACAAGGGACCATTATCAATCCTGCTTTACAAAACTCCAACAGCAAACTGAACTAGTCTCAAGTGTGATATTCTACCATGTGCCATAAAGTCTCGCTAATCAAAGGAGTGAAAATAGTGGAGCACGAGCATTTCCCTGGTGGCCCATTCAGGATACTTATTTTTATAAATCCAATCATATACGTGTTGTGGTTATTTCACGTAAAAAGCACAGTTCAAGTAGTTCATTGAGTGGGAGATAAAGTCTGAAGTCCAATTTCCATCTATAAAATATTGTCTCAACACTTAATTCTTTTCAGATTTATAGACCAAAATACTTGATTCAGATTCTACTTTTGACACCTCTTTTTCCAAAAGCTATTGAGCCTGCAGAATAGATCTCACTTAAATCAAACCTTTCATAGGACACTTATTGAAATACTGGGGAATTTCAACACTGGTGTGCCACTGAATTATATTGCAAATGGTTGCTGCCAGGCAAGGTTTTCCACCTTCATTGGGAGAACATTGGCATTCAATGACGAGGGAGTGAGATGCAGTATGAAACTCTACCAACTGAGTCAGAGCTGGACTGTTTCACCGCTTCACAAAATTAAATCAACACCTAATATGCCATCATACAATGTATAGTGTAAAAAAGATCAAAAATACAAATGAAATCACTATTTCAAAGTAGGTCTACCAATGCTTTCTCACGGGAATTCTGTTAGAGGGTCTTAAAATATTCAGTTTACTATCCCACAATATAATGTGATGTTTCCAACAAATGTATGCATTAGGCATATATTTGCAAACAATAACATACAGGAAGTAACACAAAAGTTGCTTTTCTCAAGTTAATTGAACTGTGTCATTAAGTTTGCCTTCATGGAAAGTCATTCCTACTGGGTTTTTTTTATGATTTATTCAATCATGATGTATTTCACGTCCGTGTCTACTTTCAGAAGCGTAAAATCATTCCACTTCAATTATAATTTAAACTACAGCAACTAGTGCCAGTTTCAGCTATGAAGGATTAGGCATTATAGCCTAGCAGGGCATACTATTCATGCAAGTACGATTACTCTTCTCAGCAAGTGAAGTATTTAAACTATAAAAAGTAAACAAATCCAAATGATTCAATGACATTTTTGCTCATATTTATCAGCAAAAGTGACATTAGTGTCAGAACTGACAAACCTAGATCACAATACAGCATTAAACTTTAAGAGATATTTTTTTGAGAAAAAAAAAAAACACCTCGAGATTGAGTCAATTTCATGTTTTAAGGGAGAAAAATAATTCAGTGTGATAACAAAAAACTTTTTTTTCCTTTTTTTTTTTTTACAGTCCATCGACCCTGGTCAGCAGTTCACATGGGAGCACTCCAACCTGGAGGTGAACAAACCAAAGAACAGATATGCCAACGTGATTGCCTACGACCACTCCAGAGTGCTCCTCTCTGCTATTGACGGTATGCCGCCCACCACCATCTTGCTTTCTTACTACCGTATCGATTGCACAGATAGCCACAGCTCCAGTGTGTTTGAGAACTCCACAGTGCAACTCTGCACTGGACATTCAAATTAGAATCCCACACATGCAAGCTGGACAACACTTTTATTTTAATAATTTAGGTGCTGGCAAAGACCGAAAAAGCCCTACAATAAAATGAGTGTAGTTGAAATTGCTAAAGCAAACATTAAAATTTCACCTACAGATTTTTTTTTTTTTTGTCCTGGCATCCATTTCTCTGACTTAATGCTGGGTTATTGGTCATCCTGAAACCCTGAGGTGCTATAAAGCTGTATCTCTATCTGATACACAGTTGATACTTGTAGAGCAGGGCAGTGAGCACACCAGGAGATAAGTACACATGGTACAAGACTCAAGTTTGTTCAAATCAGACACCTACACATTTTCTACAGAGTTGAACTTGGCATAATTCACAAAATGCATAGTCTACTCGCACGCCGACTTGCCCACAGTGTTGTGGTAATCATATTTTCACATACTCTTAGATTTTCATCTGTGACCATTACGAAAACGACTTCACCCACATTGAACTCACACAGCACACTGCGGCTTATATTTGATGAAAGGCTATTTCTAAACGGCTAGTTAAAGTGCCGATTGCTTCACCAGTTTATAATCAACAGCGCATCCACATACAGCTATTAATTAACCATTTCCATTGAACTGCTCCCATGGAGGGAGAAGGAAAATAAACAAAGTAGTCAATGGATAATGTAACAAACACGGAGCAATAAAGACTTCGCCCTTCCTTTGCCGTCTCTCTGAAATGGCACACAGCTTGAGTGTTGATGGAACTCCATTAGGCGCGTGCATAAACACATCTGTACAATCATATTGGAGCCTTTGTGCTGCAGAAAGTGAGTAGTTCTCAGCCAGGGGGACATGAGGGACTTCCTCTTTTCCCTTCTCAAGCTTAAACAAAGCCTTTTGGCAAGCAATGTGTCTATTGTTTACTTTGATGGAGTCCTTTGAATAAAAAGGGATTTGGGATTTGACATCAGAGTTTGAGGACAGAATTTACTGATGTACGGATGGATCAGCCGAATCTTTGGCAAACAGGCTCTCACGGAGTATCTGTGCGGACTTTATTTGTGTTGACATCACTGAATTTGCTCCACTTTTGACAGCTGACAAAGCCCCTCAAGCCAAGTTAACTGCAACATGAATTGACTTCACTCACACCACACTTCTTCAGTCATCACATGGCTTCTAGTCACATTCACCCAGTCACACACACACACACACACACACACACACACACACACACACACCCAGTCACACACACACACCCCGATGGTAGTTATTTCACATCCATTAGGAGCAATATAGGGTTCAGCGTCCTGCCCAAGGACACTTTGACACGTGGTTGTGGGCAACGAACCACCAACCTTGTGATTGGAAGGCAACCCACCCCATAATGATTTTAAAAAGATTGAATTTGTGAAGCTATTCCCATCTTTAATTTAGCTAAATGAGGGCTATTTTCCACTCTTTTTCAATACGTTATCTACTAGTTATTTCCTGAAAATGATGTTTTGACCAAATTGTATCGGCTCCCTTGTCACATTAAAAACCCTAGAGTTCACTTAATTCCTCATTGATCTATATTTAGTGTGGAAGCTGTCACAGGATAAAGAAAATCGCTTTTCACTGACTTCCTGACTGACAAGGAGGTCACCTATTGAGAAAACTACACAAAGAATCTAATTTGAAAATTTTCTACCGTCTGTCCTGTAATTATCGTGTATGAATCGGAGACTGTAAATTTGCTATGAATGTATTACTAATACTAGTTCTGAGAATGATCATCATCGTGGCTGCAGTGCTGTATCCTGAAAAACGTCTGTATTTTCTTTGAGATTCCTTTGCCTTTCTCTGGCGAGGGCTGAAAGCTGAGCAGCACTGTAGCAATGTTTGTTTCTTAATAGCCGTATTGACAGAGAAAATGGCAGAATTTATACAAATCCTGAGTGACAGAAAGCATAAAGGCAAAATCCATTTGCGAATGTGCATTAAACAACTTGCCTCATTCTCATTAAACCACAGTAATGTCTCTTTTTTTGCTTTTCTTTTTTTTTTCCTTTCAAATTGAAAACACACTGGGCTTAATTGTACTTATCCCTTGTCCATCACAGAAATGCACAGCCGCCTGGCTGTGTGGACAACTTCAACAGCAAAATGAGAGGGCGGGGGACAATTT
>OMNM01033887.1:0-23413 GCA_900302745.1 Parablennius parvicornis | reverse complement strand
TGTGTGTGTGTGTGTGTGTGTGTGTGTGTGTGTGTGTGTGTGTGTGTGTGTGTGTGTGTGTGCATCTCAATGTTTGGGAAACAGGAATAACGTACCAGTGCCAACAAATGGGTCATAAACAAGGTCGTTCTCTTCGACCTTGGCGTGGTTGGCCATGATGAATGAGAGGCCGGCGTCCATGCTGGTGTTTCCTATGAAGTGTCTGTTCTTCACACTGTGGGAGCGAATCAGTTCACGCTGACCGTCTGCGATCTAAAATGCACGGATTCAAAATGAAAATGCATGCAGCTACTGATCACCGTTTACAATGAGAATTACCTGCCAAACCTAACTCACCCATCGGCCAAAGTAAATGTAGTCAGGCTGCTCAGGAATGTTATTGGGGTCTGTTCCATAATCCTCCAGCAAGCAGAAGATGTGCTGAGGACTCTTCAGACTCACGGTGCCTTCAAAGGGGAGATACTCCAAAGCCTGAGGAAAAAGATGTGAATATAATGATGTGCACATTTAGGTACATTCAGTGAAGAATTAGAATTCCCCAAGAACTTTTATTTTCGATGAGCATATTAAATTATTTACATTATTTTAACACCGAGTGTCTTATATGATTGAATAACATTTAAACAATTCTTTAGAAGACATGCCGCTACATAATTTGTACTTTTCACATACTTAAATGCAGAACTATATGTTTAGATATTTTCAATCATAAACTGAAAAATGTCTAAACATTTTTTTTAAATTCTTTTCAATCCTAGCTTAAATATTTCAATATTTGATCAAATCTGATCTTCTTTTCACCACAAATAGTATATCTATAAATCTTGTATCATTTATATGTGGTGAGCGTGGAATAACTGGCTAAAAATATTAACTGTTTTAATTTTTTTTTTTTTTAATGTGTCTATTAAAATGTCATGGAAATGGAGAAAAGCTTTACAGAATAATTAACCTAATGGTTGACATAGTTGAATATATCTGAAAGAGTTTAATCCACATACCAAGATAGTTTTTCATAATTTTATGACTACAGTCGGTGTACGGAGTCATACAACTTCCTTCAACTTCTTTAATGACTCACAGCAAATTACTTTTTTTGCTCATTTTTCTTGAATTCTGGGACGGCATGCTGGTGGAATGGTCATACACACCTTACAGCCACAATGTCCCCAGTTTGAGTCCAGCTGGGGGGCTTTTACGAGAGAGTTTGCGTGATTTGCTGGTTCTCCAGTTTTCCTCTCACAGTCAAAAAATATGCTTTTAACATGAGAAATGCATGACAATCCCTGGTGTCGTCTAGTTTTTGGTGAATTCTGTGATATTCTCATTTTTATAGTTGTTTCCATTTTTAATGACAGTCAGACTGTGATTTTACTGTGCATCAACTGTGTCATAGAAATACTTCATGCAACTCTGAAGTCAAAAACAGATCATGTTGTTGGGAACAGGCAGTGCCACAGACTTTAAAATGGACTGTTCTGCTTTAGTTGTCACATTATTTAGATGTAATCAGAAATGTTTGGAAAGATTTTCTCTTCTTAATAAAAAAAAAAAAAACATATGGAAAGAATGTCAATTTCCAATTCCCAGGAAACACATATGCACAGACCTGCTAATAAAATGCTTGAAATGTTTTCACATGCACTTGTCGACACGCAAGCCTCAATACTCACATCAATCCTTTTAATTCTGTCAGCAAACTGCAACGTTTTGTTGAAGGTATAGACATTGATTCTGTAGGTAGAGTTGGCGTGCATGAAAGGACTCTGTCGTGAAAGGAGGACGAGGAGAAAGTACATGGACTTCGTATGTTTCATGAACAGATTATCACAAGATCTCAGAAGGTAGCATGCAGCTCTGGATTACTTCAAGGCGAAGCGTTACAAACCATGTTTTCAGATGGATACTTCAAGAGAGATGTTTTGAGATCACTGTGTGTTTTTCCATGGCCCCATAACTCAAAAGCAGACCTGAAAAAAAACAATAAACCTTTAATTCATCCACTTTGAAACCGGCAAGAAAAGAAGGTTCAGGCACAGTACTTGACGGCTTTATTTAAAACATTTTTTGCCAATAAACATAAAGTAATACCCTTACGTCAGTGCTGACGCTGTAATAACTCTGACACCAACAAATCTAAAACACTTACTTTGCGCACACAGATCTGGCCATGATGCAGCGGACATCCTCCTCAGACAGACCGTCCAGACACAAGAAAGGACACTGCCGAGGAACAGACAGCATGTTGGAAAATGAAATGGACAAACATTCAAATGAAGTTCCTCTCAAATCATTATTATACAACTAATCAGTTACTGAGGAACAATACAGAAAGCTAAAAAGGCAACATTGCATATCTTATCATGCAAACCTTTTCTCTGGAGTTTTCACAAGGACGAAAATGTTTTCCTCTGAGTGCCAGCAGAGCCTTCATTTCCTAAAAACAAACAAAATACAAACCATAAATAAATATACAGCATAACTTAACAGTCATGATTACAAGTATGTAACATAAAGAGTTTTTTTTATAGATCCTGTTTTGATATTATGGCTTACAGTTCATGAAATAAAAAAACCTACTGTTCAAACGTATTAAAATAAATGAAAAGATTAGAGATTCAAAATCAAAATTACACCCTAATCACATTTCCTGGGATAAACCTGCATTTACAAAACTTTCCAACTATCTAAAGCACACATCCATGTGTACTAACGTGTATAGTACGCGTGTAATAGATGTTAGAAGGAAATTGACTAGCAGAAACGGTGGAAGTGTTACATAACAGATGAAAAGGAGTCAATGTGTCAAAATGATGTGACAAAAACACAGGAGACATCTGATGTCATGTATTTGACTGCAGCGTGAATTAGCAGGTAGCTCAGTCAGTAGACAATGTGGTTTGTCAAACCCCTTCGTTTTCACACACAAAAGTATTTATAGTAAAAGCGAGACAAACATTTAATTCGTTTTTTTTTTTTATAGTTACCGGTATCCTGAAGTCCAGATTATCCTGGGCAAGATGTATTAAAAATTGGAGGCATGATCGACTAGTGTACGTCGCCATTTTTGTTGACATTTTAAAATACGTCCGACTGGAAAGGGCGGTTTGAAACAAAGGTTCCTATTTGGACTCGCGTTACCATAGATAGCCAAAAAAAAAAAACAAAGAGAAAATGAGATTGTCGACCTGTACTTCACAACAATGCATGCGACTGTAAGATGTTTACTTACAAATTACTACACTTATCCATAGTTGTAAACATTGGTGTTTTTGTTAGATTATTTTCTTTTCATTTTATTATATTGTTCTTTTGGGGGTGGGGGGCATCCATTGTCATTTTCAAGACAATTGTAAGATTGCAAACGAATATAAGTCTGTGTTGTTTCTCCGCAACTTTTTTCAGCCACATTATTTGCCTATTGTAAACATGAGTGAGTTCGTAAACTCTCTTATTTCCAGTCCCTAATCTGCTTTACAGCATGAAACACCTCTCCTGGCTGTTGATTGGCTCTCCGGCTCTTCTCTATCAGATTATTGGTCAATAAAGATGTCAATCTAAGGGATTTCGCTCTGACAGAAAGGCATCTGTATGTTTATTGCTGCTGTCAGCAGTGCTGCGCAGTTAAGTTGTTCCAGAGTTTCAGTGTATTCAGGGTTCATGTTCAAACATTAGCTGCAATGAAGATTCACTGGAGCTGAACCGAGGATCGAGTTTGTGTGTAAGTTTGCTTATGTTAACTTTTCACTGCAAATCTCTATTTTCTCTCTCTTTTTTGTATTTTTTTGTTTTCAATGATAAGTAGTTTACAGCAAACTGATTCAAGTAATCTTCCAATTTTGTGAATATGTTACCATTCTCTTTTGTGGCCAAGTACTGATGTAAAATCAAAACTGCAGTTTGTCTGATCGGGAAGTCTTTAGATGTATAAAGTGTACAAACCAAGAGATAAATTAAAAAGATATAGCAATTCAAATAGTAAGATTATCAACTCCAAACCTACCAAATAAAGCTGTGCAATCTTGTCCTGAACAGAGTCCATGATGGAGGCAAACAGCAAGATCACTGTTGCCGTGGAAACTGAGGATGAGGTCCGAGGTCCCACTCAGTTAAGCGATGACTCGTCCACATGCATCGTTTCTGTCAAAAGCTTGAAAGAAAACTGGCAAAAATGGTCCAGCGAACACCAGGAGTACCAGAAAAGCAACCCATTTAGTCACGAAAGCAGTCTGAGTGCGCTGGTCCCTCAGAGGGGGCAGGATGATTATGGGAGACCACCGCAGGGGTCCATGACAGAACAACGAGGGAAGGATGCTCACAAACACATCAGCAGAGAGGTTCAAGAGCTGTGTGAGGTGATAAGGAACATCGGAGAGCCTCGAGACACAATTGTGACTGGAAGCAGAAGCACAGGGAAAGTGACGAGTGTGACATTTGGGAAGCTATTCGAACATTATGTCACTATCTCTAATAAACTGGTGGGAATCCTTCTGCGAGCCAGAAAACAGGGACTAGTTGAATTTGAGGGGGAAATGCTGTGGCAGAGGAAGGATGATCATGTTGTTATTACTGTGGTGCAGTGAACATCACAGTAATTTGAGTACATGCAGATACATTTGCTCAATGGCAGCACTCACGGTACTAAATATTTTACAGTTTCTACCATTATAAAGAGTTTATTCAAGTAAACAATAAGAGATATTCAACTCAATATGAACATTTTCAGAGTACATATGTATTACTAATACATTGTATAATTGTGAAGGACTTAAATCTGAAATGTGGCTTTTTACACCAAAAATATTCGTGACTATTCACATGGTCTCATCCACTCAATTTAACAGAGACTAAATTGGCCTGCTCAGAACTTCCCTGAACATATCCCTCCATCATCCCTCCTCAGGGTTTTTCCTCGTGATGAAAGTGGAGGAGCGAGGAGCTGAAATGACGAAAGAGGGAACCAAAGCCAAAGAGAACATGAGGCTGCCTGTGACAGACAATATGGTGCTATAGGATGAACCTGATCCGCGTTGGCCTGCCCTCAGAGCATGTATTTATTACCAGTGTGCTTTGTTATCATACAGTCTTCTGCTGGCTTCAAATTCAAGATCAGAAAAAAAAAAAATGCTTCATTGGAACTTCGGAACATAGTGATACAGAATTTAAACGGAATGATTTTTTGACCATTATTAAAAGGCTCCTGGCTTAATTTGTTATGTCAGGCAAGAATAGATTTAATAACCAACTGCCTAGTAATCAAAGAAACATTTTTCTATTGGCTATTGTGTTACTCAAAGGTGAGAACTGTAAGTAAAAACTGATGTAGATAATCTAATAGTGTGTGTGCGTGCGTGCATGCAGACTAGATATGACAACAGCGCTCACAGTCAACATATATAATTTATTCTGCATCAACATGATTAATAAAGTGCATACCTTTTGTACAATACACAGAATTAAAATACATGTTTGCGAATATACAAAGTGTGGCATTTCTGAATCTTACATGTCATAGTGGACCTCAGCATCTGGATGTGAAGAGCACTTCCTTTCACTGTCAAACAGCTTTAACCCTGAATATGTTGCCACATTCTTTCATACATGCCATATATATCACTCAAATTACCAGTGTGTGCACAGCTCATAGGGTTCAAACACACTTTAAATCTTTTTCCTTTTAACCACACTTCAGTTTACACGTTTCAAATCAAATCGAGTCATGAAACCAGTCAGAAATGATGAAAAATCAATCAACGCGTGTTTCTTTGAGACGGTTGAACATCAACTGATGAGACACCTTCAGATACCGTTCTTTGATTACAGATCATTTAAAGGTCTCTTTAAACTGATTATGGCTGCACAGATGTGCAGAGGTTAGCATCTTTGTCTGACAACAAGACATCGTTGATTCGATTGATTCGAAGTTGCCTCCTATAGTGGGTCCACATTGGTGCGGAGAAGCACATTGGACACAGCAACTCAATGCTTTCAATGGTTACAAAGACAATAAAGACTTCTGTCTTCTAAATTAGGATCCTTGGTTCGTAAAGTTGATTCATTCCAGTTAATAAGTACTCTGTAATATCAGTAAAACCTTCCATATTTGTCCTTCCTCTTTTATTAAACGTCAACTTTCAAAAACAAAAAAACAAAGTTAACAATTACACCTCAAAAATACTGTCAGTGTCAGTAGCTGTGGCCAAACGTTGCAAATTTGCAATGTGGCCTAGTGTGTCTGCTATCCTGCCAAATCTGCAAGAAACTGGTGCCACCTCATCATAGTGGAGTTCTTAATCCAAGTGATCAGCTGGTTTCTCCTTTAGAGTTGAGAAGCTCGATCAGCTGATCTGCCTGTCAAAGATCAACATATGCAGACAGGACAAGAATCAGACATACTAAGGAACGGAATGGAGACCAAGCAAACCAAGCAAATTGTAATATTTATGTATGATCAATTCAGTGTTGTCAATTCCACTGATTCTCAAAATGTGCGTGTGTGCCCTCTAGTGGTACAAGAAGGAAAGCCAACTATTTTTTGAAAACGAAATTTTTTATAAAACATGCAATATTATTATAATTGCATGCAACATACGATCAAAATATGCGGCATGTGAAAAAGTATATTTGAGACACGCTTAACATGTTTAACTGAATTTAACATTGTTTCTAAGGCTGGAAAACACATAAACAAATAATTTTCATACCAGGAGTAAAAACATCTCATCTGTGAACTTCTATAGCTTATTATTCCTGTATCTTTAGGTTGACCATGTCATTTCTCATTAGTGTGAATAACTTAAGAACTAAAGCTCCAGTAGTAGTATACCTTATAATGCTGGAGTCACCCAAGTTCTTTTGGTAATAAGTGGAGGTAAACAATCGCCACCATGATTTTCTTATTCTCGTGTATTCTTCAGATATTGTGAGAAAAAAACTTGACACATTTGTTAAAGTGTACTCAAATGCTGTAAACATTTTTGAAACTGTTGTGTAACACAAAAAAGTATCTACCATCGAGGTGAACCGGGACATGATTCACTAAAGCGTCACGAACATGGAATGTGAAAAGAATGAATTCAGCTGTAATTCTCTATTGAGAGAACGTTAACTTACAGTAACAAACCAGTAGGAGTTGAGTCTGTAGAAGAGGCGGGACATGAATCCCATTTGACTGGCAGGCGCCAGGACATGAAGGTGCAGGTGTGTGACAGAACAGAACGGAGGCCAATGGAAACCAAACCTGCAGATGAGGAAGTACATTAATGATTTCACAATATGTGAACAAAGATTGAGTGGCAGATATTCTGTTTTCTCAAAAAGTGAACAGAGTTGATTGGTCAATCAATGAGGACTAATTCAAGTGGTAACACTTAACCGAGTGTCCAGTTTCACTTCGGTTTGTACTCACTATTCCGTTTGTTGGTGTGCGTGTATGTTTCTTTACCTTGCAAATTGTATTTTTTTTCATCTAATAACAGCAGAATGGAAGTGACGTTCAACTTGAGGATTATGTCATTAAATAACAAAACCCTTGGAAAAAAGTTTGCGGATGTCTAAAGCAGCAATGCAAGAGCCTGTGAAGCTGTGAACTGGAACATGTACCCGTGGATGTAGCTCACCTGACATCACTGAGGTCTGTAACGTTACTTTTCTGCAGGATTTCCTTCCCAGCTTCAACCATCTGTTTCACTGAAAAACAAAAACAGAAGCCATTATAGGCATAATTTCACCTTCGGTGGCAACTTAAATGCTTTAAATAACACCGAAGACAAAATCACATGCAGGAGCTTTGTTTGTAACACATTTCCATAAAACACTGTCTGAGCTGACATTAGTGGAAGATGCATAAAATGTTTCAACCATTTCTAAATAGTGTTCATTGTGTTTTTCTGTTAATTTCATTCTCTATTCCTATACCAGTCACCGTTTATTTCTTTATGCAGGTTCATATTAATGTTAAAAATTACAGATTTAATTGTTTATTCTGTCTTATTGATAGTTTAATCCTATTCTATTCTATATCCAGGCAGTAATGCAGTATTAACTCTTACCCAGAGGCACATGTTCTTTAGTGAGTGATTTACAGTTTCCAACATGTTTGGTTGGGACAACCAGGTAGTGGTGTGGAGCAGCAGGTTTGATGTCTCTGAAACATGAAATGTCTTCATCCTGCAACACCAAAAAAGGACAAAGTTTAGCTGAAGAAAAATCCAGTCTGTTATCCATTCAACATGGCTTATTTCGGTACCGTCTAAACAAGATACTGTTTGCATGTATACAAAAATGGTACGGAGTCAGTGTATGAGCCACGTGCTTATGATGCAGCATACTTTGGTCTGAGGTCAAACTACTGTAAATTCTGCATACATTGATATTTTAGGGATCAATTTTTTTTAACAAGTACTATTAAATGGTTTAAATAGTTTGTTTTTTTATAGCTGATAACTGATATAATGCATATTTTTACACCCGCCAAGGATGTAATAAAATCATCTGCATATATTTATCTGTTTGTCTGTTGGCAAAGATTACATCAAAACTGCTGCACGGATTTTATTGAAATTTTCACGACAGAGAGATGGAAGATTCCATTCAATTTTAGAGGTGATCCAGATCCGGCTTCTGGGTCAGGATTTCATTTTATAGGCTTTTAAGAATTACGTCAAAACTACATGACAATCTTTCACCAAATTGTGACCACTCATAGACTTTAGGCCAGCGAAAACCCCTTTAAAAATTAGAGGTGATCCGGATCCTGATCATGAGACCAGGTCAACCTTTGGTGGATGTCAGATATCTCTGATTGCTCCTGTTCGAGCATGTATTCAATATGTCAAACACTCCTTTAAAACAAAAATGGTTACATTTTCAAGTAGATGAATGTAATACTTAATACAAAAAAGTGCTGTTTTTGCCAATATCTGATATGATGGTATTTTGAAACCTCTGCAAGCCATATTTACACATTTAGGTCAATGCCATCAGAAAATATCACACATCCGTATGATGAAGTACTGGGAATAACTGTAGTTAATGTTCATACAGTAATATTCAGTTCAGCCCCATGTTATTGTCAAATTCACATATCATCAAGTAGAAATGATGATTTCACTGATGGTACAGCCTGCATCATCATGTCGCCTCTTTTTAAGACAGAGGGCTGCCCCACCCAAAGGGTGGATGACGATTTCTTCCTTTGATTTATACTACTGCGTCGACAGTACGTACGGCGCTTGGCAGTGCGGACGTAGAGGCTGTGCGCGTCAACGTATAGCCTTCACGTATCGTTTGCGTATGGAGCATGAATAAGGTTTAACACAGGAGCAAATTAAAAAAAAAAACTTTTCAAGTCGAAAAGAAAGCACTGAAAGCATATGCGTCAAACTCGGGCCAAAATTTTTGTCCGAAAAGCCTAATCATAACCAACAATCTCTTTCTGGAAGATCACACAAGGATCACACTGACAAACTAACGTGTATTTTATGAGATTCTGACTATATTCTCACACGATGAAGAAACTCCGTGTCCATTTCGTTGTTTACAATCTTGCAGAAGATGCATTTCTTGTCGTATCCCTCCGCCGGAGCGATGGGGCTGGGGGAGAGCTCAGCAGGTGAGGCCGTCGCCACCTCCGCCATTGTTGTTCGTTCAGACACCTGCTGAGTGCCAGAGAGCATCGATCGAGCGGAGCAGGCATAACCAAACCAATGTCGAGCGAACGTGCGCGTTTCAACCTGCTGCCACCAGAGGTCACTACATCCTAGTTGTTGGTCCACTCTCCTCTTTTAATTGTCATTTATCGTCAGTTATTATATTATTTTACGGCTCTGTTTCAGAAATGCCCCAAATCACAACATTGTATGTATTTGATGTTTCATGCAAAACTGCTCAGCTTTTACAGTTTGTGCTTAAAACTGGTCCAACCCGGTCAAGTCCTGCTGAACACTAATGTGGCTCTTCATGACCTGTCGTTTTTACTCTATAAAAAGTAATCGTAATCAAAGTATATAAAATCTTTACATGGTGCTGATAGGTGAAACTCACTTATATGTGTATTTGTGGCCGACTGTGAATGATTTGAAATAGAAATCATTCTAAAAATGTATATCTTACACAATAGTTGTGCGTTAACCCAGTGTTGACTTTTATGTAATAGTATGGAACTGGGTCACTGGACCCAACCTTGGATGAAACCTTTATATACCAGTATATACTCCCACTGTTAATTGAGTTAAATGAAAGACACTGAAATTGTTCCTTCAAAGAATTTCAGACAAGCCAACCTACCTATTTTAATAAAATATTCTGTTAAATAAGGTGAAATGTAGTAATATAGCTCCTCTTGAAGACTATATATGTATGAGTAGATGTGCATAAACCTAAACCACATCTGTTCAGTCAGCACCTCACTTCCACCCATCTGTTCTCCATGTTGGTTTCAGGCTTCATTTCCCTGTGATGGTTAGATGCTTATTGACCACAATTTTTAATTTGCATAGATTTTTTTCTAGCATAAATCTTAATAGAAAATTATATAACCACTTGCAACACTTGAGCAGTAGCTCAATGTCGAACCCAAGACGTGCTCCGCTGTGAGAATCTGTTGTTGCCACTCTGATACAAAGGAACTCATTAGTATTCATCATTTGTCTTTGCATAATGATTAGAATTAGAATATTATTTCAATCAAGTTTGGAGTTGATGAAGTTTAATTATAATGAAAAAAAGTTTCAAGTTCAACAATAAAATATTTATTTCAAAACTTTGATGCAGGTTTACAACAAGAACAATGGCAGTGCCAGCACTGCCTTGTGAGCTCAGTGTTAAAAATACAATGGTTTTTTTTTTTACTTTTTGCATTTTCTTATCAAACACACGCATTAAATAGATTTATAATAATAAAAAAAGAGAGATGCAAAAAAAAAAAAAAAAACATTCAGATGTTTCCCTAAAGTATGGCCCACTCTCAAAAGGAAAGCAGGTGTTTCACTCATAACAACAAAAGGAAGTGAGTCAACAGATGGAGTCCCTTCCTTCACAAACACTACACTTCCCACAACATAAGCTGTTCATCATGCAATTCTGACTGGTTTGCACTTCACTTGCAGAAGTAATTTTCTACATTATTTTGAAACAAATTTCAAACCAGAATTCATATGAGCACATAAACAGGCACTTCTCAGTCCTATAGTGTTACAGTGTCTGTTTTTTTTTAACTGAATAATTTAATCTTGAGATCACACGCACACTTAAAACATGTTTAGTGCAAGCATACAACAATCATTCTTTATAAATAGCACTGTACAGTCTGGTTGTTCCATTTACAAAATGAAAAATATCTGAAATAGTAAATGGGCTAACTGCTGCACCTGTTTAATCTCTTTTTGTGAACTTTGTATTATAATACTCCCCCATGATCAAAAAGAGGCCACGGACCACTTAAAGCCTTAGACACCAGTGACCGACCGGACTTAGCACAGAGCTGCTGTTGATTAGCCGGTAGTTTCAAGTAACAGGGCCCAGAATCACAGGATGCCATCAAGCCCCATTTCAACAGGCGCTGATCAACAACACATGAAGCCCACGCTCCACGCTGTGCCTGGGACGATCTGAGCCGGGTGCACAGATGACAGCGACTGCATTATCAGGATGTGCTTCATAGTGGCTCAACCTCACTCAAAACAGGGAAGTGAGTTTTAGTTTGTTTTCATATTGTCTTTTCAATTGTTTCCTATCAATTTGCTATGGTCCACACCTCCAGGTCTTGCACAAGAAAGTCCTCATGCGTGGAAAGAGGCGCATTTTGGAAGGTAGGACAGGAAAAGCTTGCTCCATGGTACAGATCAGCATCCAGCCACAAGGCAAATCCACTCCTACAGACCAAGAGAGACAAAGCAGTTCAATTTCAAGTCAGTTAAAAGTTAATAGTCACTTGAACTATATAAATTGTGTAACTGTTGCTGTATATGGGGAAACCTCAAAGGTAACCGTTAAAATTGACTTTTTATAGTCTGGAAATGTATTACTTTATGACTCTTGACGACTACTGCTTTTTTCAGGGGGAAGTCATACAAGTTCAGTTGCAATTAAAAAAGACTTACCCTCCTCCACCAATCTGCAGAGATTCCAAGTTCCCACTCACAAAGTATGAGTTTTTCCCACTCCATCTGTAAGTCTGGATAGATAAACAAAGAAACAAATATAAAAGACATAATCTGTATCACATATGTATACCCTCAATTAAATCTTATATTTTCCTGAAATTGTTCTTCACTTAGAAATGTGTGCAACAGAAACTTTGACAGGTCACAGAACAGATAACAATTCTTACCTGAAGACCAGGGTTAAAGCTGAACAGGAATGTTTCTCCTGTGCCATAGCAGTATTTACTGACTTTGAATGGGTCCGATGAAAAAGCCCCAAACACCTGAAAATACATAGGACATACACCTGTGAGTCAAGGTTCCACTTTGAGGACATATTAACATTGAGAATCCAGACTAAAGATCAAAATGCAAACCTTTTTTTGCATGTCCTTGATGACCAGCAGCACTGGACTTTCCAGACCGGCCATGTTCCTGTACAGTGTCTTCAGGCTGCTGCCGTGGATGGCCGTGCTGTACACCAGTTGCCATGGGTAACCTTGTGTCCTTGCTGGCATGTGAGCACCGAGCTGATGAGAGAAGAGTTTCTCATTACAAATGGCCAAGGAGATCTGATTAATTAAATCTTTTTGATGGTGGATATTATCAATGCAAAATTGTTGATGTATCTTACCCCCTCTAAGTGGTGGTCTTCTAAGAGCTGGCTGTGGTCGGTCAAGATCGGGAGACCTTCATCAACCTCTTCCTGGTACTCAGCCTCCGACTCTTCTGAGCTGCACAGACTAATGCGGCGTTTGGAGTCCTTCACTTTGATAATCTGCAGAAGAGTGCAAGATATGAACAGTTGATCATAAAACATTTCACTTGAAGCTTACTTACTCTTCAGTGCAAAAAAAACATCACATGAAACATTTAGATTCTGCTACACAGAGAAATTTTAATTCATAGTATAGTATATTTTGCCTTGTGAGGTAGTACTACTTCCAGCTTAAATGTCTCACCTTAACGTGTGGCTCCAGATTGTCATTGGCAAAGTAAAGCACTTTGATATTATCTGGTAGTCGTTTCATAGCTCCTGATTTCACTGCTTTCTTTCGGCACCACATGTCTGATCACACATGGCCTTTGAGTCTAACCACCCTCTGATTTACTTTCACTGCCTGCGCATGTTATTGGTCGGAAATCTGAGAGGACTCCTGCTCATTGGTTGGCCCCGACAGTTTCTTTTTCCTCTAAACAGAAAAGTGAAAAAAGTGGCTGTGGGCTGTAGACGAGGGGGGAGAATAGGATGTCCATATATAGACACCCGGTTTTCCCATAAACTCTGATAAATGCCGAACTGTTTAGTTTCCTGTGCTACAGTCTATTACACAGAAGGCATTTCTATAAACACATTGGAAAGAATAATTAAGGCAGTTTTGACCTGATAACTCATGAGTTTAATCTTTAATCACTGCAACAAAACCTACCTCCCAGTTTGAACTGCCAGGGTGTCCGAGGAGCTTGCTGATCACGGCCATGTCCCTCTCCATTGTCAGATAACAATTCTTATGTCTCTCCCGGATGAGGTACTGAGGCGGGCAGTGAGTCTCTGTTTCCGTTATGGACATGTTTGGAGACCACTCCGCAAAGAAAGTGTAAAGGTGGTCGACCCTGTGCAAAAAAAAAAAAAAAGAAAAAATGAGTGGGATCAATGTATTTTTTTTTAAGCATGATTAAGTATCATTATTTTGTGAATGAGAACCTTCAATTACTCAAAGCATCAAGTCAACATCAAAATATCACAGGTATAATGACATGCATGCTGCATGTCTGAAGTGCTAATAACAACCCACACTGTTCCCACGAGGGGGAACAAAACGACTTATTAAAAGCTACAAACGGTTTGGATGTGCCTGAACATGAATTGCTGGAGTCTGAACTGTCCATGCAATATTTTAAGCATTAGTCATCTCAGAAGATGAACTTGCAGTTGGAGATATGAATGTGTAAGGGTTGTGGTTTCTACAGTTCTCCTAAGTTTCATCTTTTGAAAAATTAGGTGTTGAAATCAGACTTCTGTCTCTGTTTCCCTCTCTATTGTGCTATTTTTCTCTTTTACACATGCGCTCTCAGACTTTGGCTTCCAGAAATGCATTGCAATCACTTCTTTACTCACACAGACCTTCCTAGTAAATAACCACAGCTTTCTTCCTTTACACGTTTTTCACACAAGAATGCATTGGACTCTTTCACATATAAAAGGTGATTCTGGCATGCATTTAAAAAAAAAAAAAAAAGAGCAATCTTAAATACAACCCCAAAAAACTGAGAATTCTTAACAATTAAGTTTTTGCCTATTACATTTCTTAACATTTCTTTCTGCAGTGACTTACAAGAAACAAGTGATCCATAAATAATCAAATCAACTCCATATGATAATATTACTATATTCAAAACTCAACATCACAGATTTGACAACAGTCTTAACAATAACTTTAACTTACTCTCCAACACTGTAGGCAACTCCCATAACTGATGGTGGGTGAAGGCGTGGGTACAACACAGAAATCAGAAGGAAAAATTGTTCAGAGCGCTGTTTGCCGAAGCAGCAGTCCAACTCTGAACCTCTGCCATTCCTGCCTTATATACCAGCGGATCAATTGTTCAGATAAGCCCTTTTGACCATTAACCCTCCCGTTCCCCTCGACTTGCACGTATTCATAAAAAGATTTCACAACGGTGCTTGAAAGCCAAAGTCGGTGACTTATTAACTCTGGATCCCTGTCCTTAAATATGGCCACAGAGTTCATAGAGTCACTGTGTCAGAGTCGTGTCTCAGTGACAGAATGAGATGACTTGACTGAAAGATAAAGCACTCAAATGTAAAATGATTCTTTTTTTTTTATTGTCTTCTTGTCGGGCCTTGCTGTCTCTTGATGTCTGTTTAAACCTCAACAGTGGCGAAAAAAATGTTGATTATTTACTACAGTCCTATTTAAATGAATAGAATTGAGTTTTGAATGATTTGTGTGTAGAGCATGAGTGTACCCACGTGTACCTGTGTGCCTGTGTGTGCGTGGAATGGGGGTGAGAGCCTCCGTTGTGGTGTGTTGAAACCTATAGGAATGTGATTCCTGAACTGTCTCATTCCTTTAGGAGTTTAACAGTAAGAGGTCGTTTATCAGTTTGAAATATCCAAATGCAGACTTAAATCGGGATTTGAGCACATAAAACACAGTTGAAGATTTCGAAACTCAATATGTCTTATTTTAACTAATAAATGTGTAGACACATGTAGAGACATTTGGATGACGCTCTAAATTTGAGTTGTATTGTTGAACTTTGAGCGAGGACATCAGCAGGAAAAGTTTGGAGGTTAAGGGGTGCATTTTCCCAGAATGCATTTTTTCCCCTTCAATTATACCAAACCACACTCAGTCATAATGATTGTTTGTTTGTATAAACTTTGAATAAACACAGCGAAGAGTTTTTCCATGTTACTAATTTTGAGATGAGCTGAGATAGGTCTCAGGGGATTTTAACATCATATTTAGTGGGCAGTTTTAAAAACTTTATTTTATAATAATGATGCTTGTTTGTGTGGAGTAATTAATCCACACTGCGGCATGAGTCCTGCATCCTTCCTCCACCCACCACTACATTCCATTACAACTTCCCTTCTGACTGAACAGTGACAAATGTAAGAAGAAGGATAATGAGCGTTTAAAGGAATGCTTGCGGACTGATGAGGAGGTCTTTGAGATTGCACAATTCTAAGATTTAATTGGTTTGATTTGTTAGTGGTATATTCATTTAAAAAATTTTTTATCAGTTATCAACTTTCTACTAATAAACTGAATAAACATTAAGAGGAACTGTCTTTTCTTCACATTTTAAAGTAAAATTACGACATTGAGCTGTACTGCTATTTGACGATCTATAATAATGGTTCCATTACTAAAAACACAGGTTCGTTCATGTTCTGATATCAAGTCAGCAGATTACGGTAAGAACATTCTGAGTCAATAATCAGTACTGATGTCACAACAGACATCGGATGGTGAAGATCAATTTGAGACGATCTGACACGAAGGCTGGATCAATAGGCCAACACAGATTCTCAGACCCATGGACAACCACACTCAGCAAGTCATGCAGATATGCATGTGCATCTGTTTGACTGTGCAGCAGACAAGCATGCTCTCCCATGTAAGCCCCCATACCTGATGCTTGTGGCAGCCCCACAAAGGCACACACACTTAGGGAATTTCCTTTTTTTGGGAGGGGAGACTTCACATCAATTCTTGTCAAGACACTTTTTTGTTTTTGTTTAACTCCTGATGGACATTTAAGCTCAACTCAAAACAATAGAGACATTCAACAAAAGGCAAGTTGGAAAAAAATATTCAACACGAAATGTTTTTTTTTCTTTTTACCTTTACATTTACAGTAAGGGTGATGCCTGTCGCTGTGTGCTTGAGTGTCATCACAGCAGGTAGTATGTTCATGTATAAATTATATCTAAATTTTGAAGAAATGTCTGTCAATCCAATTTGATTAACAACAGAATTAAATGGAAGAAGTTATTAAATTCCACTTAGACCTTCTGTGTGTAGTTTGGATGATCTCAACCATACATTTTTTTTTTCCTGTTACAGACACCTGTTTCCTCTTGCTGTTAAAAGAAAAAATGCATTTGAGGTTAACTGGCCTTTCTAAACTGCCCACAAGTGTTAATATAAGATTGTGTCATCTGCCTTTGCCCATCATCAGCTGAGATCAGCCCCTGAAACATTGACACAATGGAGTGTCATGGAAGGATAGACAAACATATTATATTAAATACCAAGACGGAACATACCTCTGTCATTCAACTGATCTATTGTTTACTCCAAACACTGTTCACTCTGGTGAGACAAACTAAAAGTTGAAATCTCAGTTGATTCAGCACTTATAAGCATTGACCCCAACATGAGCTCAGACTCTTGGAGAAATGACGCCAGCATGCGCACACACACACACACACGCACGCACACACGCACCAGCGGAAAGGCAGTGACGAACCATGTTTCCCAGGGTTTCTCGGCAGTGAGTGTGGAGTTTTCACGGCTTCACCCTTCCTCCAGTTCCCGTAAAACCGCGCGGAGTGGGAGGGGATGCGAGAGGAGCGGGCACTCACGACGCTCACGTTTGCAGGCTGACGCGACGTAAACAGTTATCGCTGTAAACATGTGGCTTCTACAGCCTGATGCCTCGTGGACTCGTGGACAACTGTTACTTTGGCTCGTGCAACTCAGCGAGTATCCCTTTATGATAAATTATGTGATAAGGATGAAAGATCTGACACGCTGCAGGGCAAACAACAACAAAGCATTGTGTGCGATTAGTTAAGACCTAAAGTTGTGTTTTTTCACAACCCCAGAGCAATATGAAATAATCATGCAATATATAATAATGCAATACAGTTTCAATTAATTACATAATAACGCCCTTTTTTGTGATAATCTGCCGCATATTCTAAGACCTTTCTTGAACGCATTTTGTAATAACTTTCTACAATATTGCAACATATATTACAAAATGTGGGTTGAATGATTAAATGCACTCACTTGCACTTACAATCTGGTTTCATTTCTTCAAGAAAAAAGAAATGGCTGGTGGAAACACTAACTCTTAATGTAACAATCTACCAACAACTATGACAGCTGATCTAAAAAGTTCAACTTGATTAAGAGCCCTAAATACAACCATTGCTATGTTGGCTGGACATAAGCAAAGCAAATAGTGACATATAATTCAAGTCCAACCTTGTACTTGCACTATGTATTACATAGTGCACCAACTTATAAGATTTTCTTAAAAAAAAAAAAAAAGAAAAGGAACACCCGTATTTTGTAATAACTGTTGAAATATGTAACAAGTTTTTCAGCAAAAATTCAGCAAAGTTTCTAAACGTGATCAAGAATTTTATTACAAAATGCAGCAGTATGAGTTAAAAATGTATCACATTATTACATATTGCACTGTTATTATATACCCAAACCCAGATAAACAATAAATACTGTTGAATGTTTTCAGTTGATTATTGCTTTTCAAACTCCTGGCATCGTCCGAAGGAAGGTATTGACATGAAATGCTTCACAGATAAATCACAGAGCTTTGTGTTTGTCATTGCCTACCACTCATGGCTGAGTTGCTGATGTTCCCCATCGTTTCGAATTGTAGCACACGTGCCATCCTACCGCTGTACCACAGTGGAATTAACTGGGTTCCTGAGAGTGACCCACTTTATTCACAAATCTTTGTAGAAATAGTTTGCATGCCAAGGTGCTTAACTTTTTACACCTGTGGCGCAATGGAGGTGACTGGAACACCTGAATTCAATTACTTAGATAGCTGCGTGAATACCTTTGGCACTATAAGTATTGCAAGGCAAACAGAGATACAAGCTACACACTGTCACATTCACACGTGCAGGCTGTTTAGGGTCATCATTTAACCTGACATGCATGATTTTGGATTGTGGGTCAAAAACTGAAACTCAATAAGCCCACTCAACACAGAAAGACCCTCCTCCAGACCCCAACCAGTTATTCATAAAAATAAAAATAAATCATCACACCATCAACATATTATGTATTTATAAAACCATGGTAAAGTCAAACAATACACCAAACAGAACACACAAGAAATCCAGGAGAAGGATGTTAATTGGTCAGGAAACAATTACATGTACTAGTGAGAATCTTTATTCTGGAGACGTGGACTTCTGACTTGGAGAGTAATCTGTCTTAATTATATTTGAGTAGATTATTACATCTTGTGGGTGTCGTGTGGAGTAAAATCTTTGACAGCAAAAGTCTATGGCCATCGCTTTGTTTATACTGTAAGTCCCAACCTGTTAAGAATTATTTTACTCCAACAATACAGGATTTCCTGCATTAATATCAAAACATACTAATTAGTTCTATTTGCTCTCCAATGAGGCATAAATATGAGTTTGGAGTTTTGTGAAACAATTTCCTCTTTTTTATGTTCCATTAATTTTTTTTTTATATATGAATTATTATTAGACAAATTCCTGGACAATCATGCATAGGTTGTACTGTGACTTAGTCTCTTCTTGCAAGAATAATGTAATAAAAGTGTCTTCAACTTTTTGAATCGCTCTCAGTCTTATTGCTACGTTTTCTGTCTCCCTGAGGTTTTTTTTAACGAGGAAATTCTCCTGAAAACTTGGTTCTTGGAGTGACTGTGTGACTGGGATGGCGTTGGAGATGGTGTTGGAGATCCGTCCATAGTGCTTAGTAAGATTGCACTATGTAGTAAAAGCTAATACGAGGTTATTCCAGACCAAAGTATCATACTTGTCCTTACTACTGATGCAGGCAATAGTCACTGTGGGAAGACTGCAGGAAAAAAAAGTTTTTGTCCTGGTTGTTAGAGATGACGAGTGTTGGATTACACCTGCATGAATGAGAACTGGGTGAATGTGATTTCTTGAGTTTTCTCTAGTACTAAAGTTAGATGGTAGATATCTAGCGGTGTGTCAGTGTAAAGTACATTTACTGGAGGGCCACACAGGACACGGACACACACTGACTGCCCTGGTTGTTAGGAACTTGATCGTGACATTCAAACCGGTGGCCGACGGAGGGAGAGAATATGAAAACATTTTTAAAAGAACACAAGTAAGTCCTCGGGGGAAGGCAACTAACATTAGAAGTGATTTAAAGGTACGAAGCAAATTAATCTAAAAAGATTTAACTTTTGTTATGATATAAAAATATAAGCAGCAGTTAATTTTAAATGTTTTACAAACAAATGTTATGTTTAATTGTGACTAAAATTGACAAACTAAACTCCGACAGGTGAAAGGAGAGAAAGAGAGAGAGGAGACAGGGAAGGGGGGGCTCATGTGTTGAACGCACAGACACAGCACTTCCTCTTTCTGCCTTCAGGTTCGATACACACATTCACAAACACTTCTGTGAACAAAGAGCTTACACATGTATACACACACATAAAGAACCTACACTAATTCACTTACACAGCACAGTATCACACATTGATGTGAACGATTTAATCACATTTTGAGTGTGACAGATGAGGAAGATGAATGCTTGAAAGAATGCTCATTTGAATAGTGAGGTAGTTATATCTGCTTTTTACCTGAAGTGAACTTATATTTTAATAATTAGCATAATGGCATTTTATTTGGTGGTGTATTTGTTTCTTTTGTTTTGGTACATTTTGTTCTCCATACTTTGGTGATTCATTCAAGCATTTTAACTGCTTTGATTCTTGACTGTTTGAATGTTCCACTTTTAGACATTTTAGACATTCTAACTCCTCTGACCTTAAAAATATGTACTGTTGAGACATTTTAAATACTTTATCACATTTATTTGACTCATTGCCTTATCAAGGGTTTCTTTCAATGCAGTTGTTTTGTCCATTTTGATTTGCTTGTTTGTTTATTTTAAGGTGTTTTGGGTGATTTAGACCCTTATTTTGAATCATCTCAGCCATTTTGAAAACTTATCTTCCTTCAGTACTTTTGCTGTGCAGACAAAAGACACACAGGCATATTCAGTGTGGTTGGAGGGGAAGCACTTCAGCACGTTGAACAGCCTTGGAATAGATAACATGGAATTTGAAACCAAAATTAAAGAGAAGTCTTTGTATGTGAATGAGATGTGATTGTAACTGAGCGGCATTTTAGTGGAAAAACACCGCCTACCAAGGCTTTAAAAAAAACTAAGAAATATGTGAATGCTAGATTCAAAAGACTGGAAGCTGAGTACTAAACCTGGAAAGGAACTATCTTAGTACTAACCATAGTGATATTAATCTCAGCAATTTATTTGGAATTTAAACTAAAAACGAAATAAGATAGATACATTACTGAATAAAATAATCGGATGAAATGAATACAGCAACAACGTAATTCTTTATGTTTTGTGTGTGACATGCATGACGCAGAAGCAAAATAATCATGGAGGCCCACTGCCTGACGAGAGAATGTGAGTGGTTCAATTGTTTAGAATAAATAATATCAATACTTATTTTGTTTCCTTTTTCTTTTTCTTTGACATTTTTTTTTTTTTTTTTGTAAAAATTATGTGCAGGCAACAACCCGGGTACATGTAAACGTGGCCTGAGAGTTTAAATACAAATATCAAGCTGATCAGACACAGGCTGAAACATTTGAAGGGTACTCAGGGAGAGAGAGCACACAAGTGCAAAGACACAATAAACAAGAGATGATGGAGGAGGAAGTACATACACATCATGAACTCTATTACAATAAAAATATCACAAATGTAGAACAAAACCAAGTGTTATAAAGTTGTGTTATTTTGAAAATACAGGAAAGCAAACTTGCGGCGAAACCAAAATTATCGTGATCAAAGTGCAAAAACTCATATTTTTAAACTTTTTTTCTGAGCTGCAAAGCTGAAATAATTGCAGAACAATTCCTGTTTTTAAGACGAACATAAAGCTATTCTACAGTGTTGGCTGTGTATATAAAAAGGACACCATATGTGTGAAGAATTCAGGTAAAATGAAAATACTCAAAAGTACATGGTGCACATCTCTCTCATTCTTCCCAGTAAGTCGCAATCTGGCTATGCCTCAAAGACCAAGTCATGTTCTGACAAAGTAGCACTTGCTTGTGTTGATTCTATTCTGAAGGTACAACCTCAGTCCCAAATTCTTCAGTGCAAAATGCACTTTACTAAGCAGTAACAGTTCATTGGACTTCAGCAATTAACTTGATTTCGATAGTGTTCCCGCATCTATGATGGCACACTATGACTGTAATTTCATATACATGGGTAGTGTGTTTGCAAAGAAGATATAATAGTTTGTGGATCTCATGAACCACTGTTTTCCCATGTTGAAAGTAGATGTTTTACCAAATCATGAAATTATAAGTTGATTCGGACTCTGATGACAGCAGCACTTTCAAAAATGATCTGTGCATGTTTTCTGGTTGCATCAGTTCCTCACAAAACTCCAAAGCTGATTAAAGTTTGAGACGGGTTGCCAAATTGTGCAAAATAAATAATAAGTTATTGTTAAACAAATCTAAACTTGTTTCTGATGTCTTATACAGTAGATGCTTTTTTCTGATACACAATATCAAATCAGTTTTTATATTTGTTAAATTAATTCTTGAAATGCTGTGTTGTTTACAGTGTGTTGATAATTTGCCCTTTTTCTGCCCCCAGGTTCACAGCATTTTATTTGAAGAGGTTTGCCTCATGCTGCAGACACTTACAGTATGTCAAACTCTGGATCAAACCACAGTGTTCTTGCTAAGAGGTGAGTCTATTTGCCATCATACCACCAACTGGCTTGAGTATATTTGAAAATAATCAACCAGTTTTTCAACTACATATACAATGACTTTATTGGAATAATATGAGATAATCTGTACAATATCAAAAAATAACTTTTTGATCGTTTAGCCTCTTACATGTTCTTTTAGAATGTGTGTGCCTTTACCGCAGGCACTTCTGTTTCCTCTCACAGTCAAAAATATGCATTTGAAGTTAACTAGTGAGGCTAAAATGCTGGTAAATGTAAATGTAAATTTGTGGTGATCTGCCATTCCGTCATCATGATCATCATCATCAACATCTATTAAAAGAAACATTTTACAGTGCTTCGACACAGAAAAAACGCAAAAAATAAAATTAAACTTATAATGGATTTATCTGGATGGGTAGGTAAAAGTAAGCATTAAAAGAAAAAAGAAAAAAAGGCGTTTGCCCAAAAAGCAATTCTATAAAAGTGTACACCTTATCTTCTCATGCAGATTGCTCCAGAGTGGAAGGGTTCTGCTGGAAATAGAACAAGGTCAATTTTGTTTTAGACCTCAACTTTAGGACTACAAAAAGGCTCTTTCTGATCATTTGAGGCTGAACACTCTTTAAAAAGGATAAAACTGTTTCCAATCAAGTGCAGAGACTGTGATGCAGGTGTTGAGGTAATTGATTAAAACATTCGGCTCCATACTGTGGATGGATAGATGAACAGAACAACACAAGATAAAAAGACACATTAATTAATTTTTTTCTCTTTGTCTTCTATTTATGAAAGAGACATATGTTTGAGTTGCACTTTGATCATGTTTGATGGTGTAAGTATGTCAGTGAAATGTCATGACCACCAGTTGAACCCCTGCGAGGTATTGATTTTCCAGTATTCCTAGGTTTGTGGGGGAGATTTGCACAACTATACAAAGTGTAGACATTTGTGTCACTTATGGATACAAGTGTGTGAGTCTGTGTGGGCAGGAAAAAGGTAAAGGAAAA
>OMNM01033886.1:0-22796 GCA_900302745.1 Parablennius parvicornis | reverse complement strand
ATATATAAGCAATTGTTATATTTGGAGTAATTTCTTTAACATTTCAGATGCTAGCTGAATGAATCTGAGATATTTATTCACACTTTCAGCAGTCTTAAAGCATTTTACACAGTTAGTCACATGCACCTATTCACACAGACTCTGATAGCTGCTATGAAAGGCGCTTAACCTCCACTGGGAGTAATTTGGGGTTCAGTGTCAAGAACACTTCAATGGGAGATCAAACTTATATCCTCGAAATTGTAAATCGAGCCGCTCTACCAACCAAACCACATACCAAGTCTTCCGTGAAACACTCAAACTAAACACCACAAATCCTAAAGATCATGAGGGGAGGCTTGTATGATTTTTTGAGCAGGCTCGGTTTCAATGAGTTAATATTTCCTGAAAATTGTTCTCAGTGGAAAAAGGTTTCACTCTGCTGGATTAGTCCTTTTCCCTTGATAATCACCTCTGTAATGTTTTGCTCAGTTTTCTCTGCTGATTATCAGACAGTGTGCACATGTCACACCATGTGGCTTCTAATTTAGTTTTTATTTGATTGAGCTGTGTAATTTAGTGAAACGCTCAAGATGAGCATTCACTTTAAAGTGCCACCCCCAACCCTTTTTTTTTTTTCATGAAAATTCATCACGGCCAGAGAGGCCGGTGGGAAATCTGGCAGAAATCCCATTAAATGATGTAACCTTTGACCTTTAGCTGACCACGTCTCCACGGGAAGCTTACGACTTTGAGTTTTAATAACATATAAGAGTCTGCAGTCAAAAACACAGTTTTTATTCATGGGTGAATGGATGGATGGCTGGTTTGGAATTTCCTTACTTCTTTACCTGTCTCAGTCAGATTAGTTAAAATATAATGACGGCAGTTTTGACAGTGCCCTGCTGCCCCTACAACTGTTTTTGCACTGTTGCTTTGCACAGGGTTCTTGGCACAGCACTACACATCACCATTTGTTAAACTCTCCCAGTTAGACTCCGTCCTTACAACAGTGCAACAACATCAAAGTATTGAGCAGTCGCACAAAGCAGAAACGAACCTGAACATGTGGATGTGGCTGAGAAAGATTTCATAAAATTCTTTTATATAATTTTAACCTATTTGGAAAGCACACATGAATCTTTAGGACTACTGAAATAACAATACATTCACTTCACATTCACCAAATCCCTAAACACCTGTTTGAAGAAGGTACCAGAGAATATACAATATCTGCTTAAATGAAACAAAAGAAAGCTTTGGGGCAAAAGTACAGAATATTGTGGAATAACAAGGAAGGCTGACACCTACATTTGTCAACATTAATAATTAATTGATTTTGTGTGCCTGCTGCTCACTGCCAACTAGTATACCCTCTATACCGCCATCACTGAGTCAGTTCAAATAGCACAAGCTCTATCACTGTGTGTATGAGACAGAGGTAGCGAGAGTGAGAAAGAAAGAGAGACAGACAGACAGAGAGGATAATATGTATATGTAATAATGATAGCAACAGTATCAATGAAGCACCAGTAATAGTGAAAAAGTATCAATAGATTACCAGAAATAGTGATAAAGTATCAATAAAGATCATTAAAGTCCCAGTAATATTGATAAAGAATCAATAAAGTACCCATAATTGTTAAAGAGTATCAATACAATACCAGTAATTGTGAAAAGTATCAGTGATCAATAACATGCCAGAAATATTAAAAAAGAAATGTTGAAGTACAAGTATGGGTGAAAAAGTATCAATGAGATCCAGTAAAAGTTCGAGTATCAATAAGGTTTCAAGTAATAGTTAAAAAAAAGTGCCAAAGATCAATAAAGTTCCAGCAATAGTGAAAGAATATAAATCAATGTGGAAATGTCTCCTTGGCTACATTATTCTTTTCATCATGGGACAAAACAAGAACAACCACATCTCAGCACTGTCAATTATCACATTGTGTAAAAGACAAAGAAATTCTTTTCACATGAACTAAAATATAGCTTAATCCTATCGTATCAGCTGAGAGTAGCTTCATGTTTGAGTTGTATTTCTTTTCAGTATTACATCTGGGCAGCACAAGTATTTCCTCCCTGTGCATGAGATATTTCCTGTATGTACACCACTTTCCTCTTGCAGTACACAAACACACAACTGATTGTTACTGGTGACACTAAATTGGTCGTAGATGTAAATGGGTCTGGTTTTCTATGTTTTTCTCTGTCATTCCTTGCTGTCGCCCTCCGTCAGCTTGACATGAAACTGGAGAAAACAACAGATTGATGATGATGATGATGATGATGACTTCACAATATGATTGATTTCACTTAGAACCTATGTTAATAGTAATGTATCCCACATGACACTATGGGAACTGCATTACTACTATTACAGATACATTGAATATGTATTTAGATAAAAAGTAGTTCAGCTCTGTGCACATTTTCCAGCCTCCGTTCAGTTGTTCAACACATTCCTAACTGTGAAACTTTATCCGGGGGACAAAAATGGTCTAACAACCACAATTATAATGATTTGTCCCTGCTCTCAGCCACTTTCACTTTACCCTCCACTGAATTCCCATGGCGCTCCACATACCTGCTACCCTCCAACCTGCCAAGACTCCATTGAACTCTCCCACTTGTCATAATCACTCGAGTCCCTTCAGCTGCCTCCACACGTGTTGCCACTTCCCCATTAGACCCCGACAGCCACATGCACCGGCCCAGTGGTGTTCATCTCCTGCCAGCCCGTCCATGTTTCTTCTATTGCCTCCCAGCTGCAACTTGTACTGTGTGAATGGCCTCTTTTGCTCATCTCCATTAGTTAACCTGGACTCAGACACCCTGCTCACTTTTAGTCTGTGAGATGATCCCGCACGTGCACAACTCAATCCTTCCTTCACGTTGCCTTATACTCACATCTGCAACACATGGCAGAACATCATAATAATGTATTTTTCTTGTTATTCTCTATACCTCCTATTCTGCAAACATCAAAAGGTATTAATCAGTGCCTCAATACATTCATAGTGAAATAACTATTGCATTTAAGCATCTGCTTCTTGAAGAGTTTCATTCCTGGATATTTCAATACATATTCATGAAATCGCTATCACACACTTACAACTACTACTATTGACTGAAAGCAAAGCCTTTTTTTTTGTTCCACAATTTACATGAAAGTGTTTTTTTTTTTTTTTTTTTTTTTAATGAATCTTTAACTTTCTGTGTTTTGAATTCACTCCTCCAGCTTAACAAGCCGTCTATTTTGCAATGGAAATGTTTTTTTTTTTTTTTATTGGAAGCTGGTGATATACCACTTAAATGCAAAAAGCATCAGTCACACACTTGCCTGCGCTCTCAGCTGTTGTATCCTGAAGTTTAAACATGATTATGAGAGTTTTGCCTGGATATAGAGCAAAAAAAATATTTCATGGAGGCACATCCACATGCACATGTGTCTCATTTATCATGATTTGTTTCCCCTCTTTGTTCTCTGCAACGAACCTATTTGTGAGTAAACGTGACTTGCTTCTTAAGCAGTATGATAGCTTTGGTCATATGTTATGTTCTTAATACGTGGGTTCGCACACACCTGGGGAGTTTGGGAGCGCAAAATAAAGAAAATGATTAAACTTGACTGGTCCAGCTACGTTTTTAGTCTCCCTGGAGGAACCTAAGCTGGAGAAGATGGATTTGGCTGCCGGTCGGCTGTGCGTTGTGCTTCTATAGGTTACACAATTTACTTTTATAGGAGGAGACTTCAGAGAAGCTGCTGCCATTATTTGAGCTCAAAGCTTCAGCTCTGGAAGAGAAAAAAAAATTATGGCTGACAGAGAAGTAATGAACTAAAATAGCCCTAATGAGATCAGTGAGGCTTGGGTTGTGTTGTCTCTAGGGGATCGCCGCGAGAAAAAATAGTTCTGGTAAGTCCAGGCCGTTGTTAGGAGGGGGTCACTTTAGCAACACAGAGATAAACAGAGGGGCTACACCAAAGAAGACTATCAATTGCAGCATTTCTAGTGAGAGAGTGACAGAGATTGACACTGGTGTCACAATGCAAACATCAAGCCATGGTAGTTCTCATAATGACCAGACTCTGCTAAGCTGAACATTGAAGACAAAGTAAATCAGAAATAATTTGTGATGATACACATTATGTCAGGAATTTCACTGATTCATTTATTTAAGGGAGTTCACAAAGAGCTTGATTTTAAACCTTAGCTCAACCACCCTGGGATATATAATAAGCCTGGTGTACAATTACAATCCGTTCATCGGTTTACATACACATATTTGGAATAAAATGTCTTTTGAAGCAGATTCAAGCTCGGCCTGATCACACAGATGGTCCATACTGCAGTACCTCATTATCCAAGTATCAGGTTGACTCCGAGGTCACCTCTCAAAGCTCAAGGCGCCTTACACGATGTATGTCTCTGTTAACACGGTTATAATAACAGTGGTGTCACTGACATGAGGGAATGCGAGCCCCCCCAGTGATTGGCCTGTTTGTATTGAGCAGTGATGACAAGACAAGGCATTCATCTGAGAGGAAACTGAAAGTCTGAAAACATTGTAAATAACAATCAAGATGTGGTATTTTTAGATTTTCGATGCGCTCGGCCATAAATGTTTTTTTTTAATCACTTCTTCTGGGAAGACTAGTGTCTTTGGATTGCTGGTGGAGTTAGCTGTCACCTACAAACACCACTGAGCAAAACAAGCAGTTTTTGAGTGCCCGTGGCCACAAGGAGGAGATAAGCTCCTGAACAAACACCTCTGAATGTTTTGCTGTTAGCAGTCACATTGAGGTAATTTTACATGAATTAGCCACCTATATTCATCTGTTGTTCTGAAGTAGGCCATTCGGTGATGCAGTTACCTCGCAGCAAGAACATGTCTTGTTTGTGTCCTTGGGGTCTTGTCATTTTGAGTTTACATGTTCTCCCTGTGCATGAGTGAGATTTAATAGGTGCTCTCGTTTCAGTCTCATAAACTGACAAAATGAATTACTAAATCCTACACAGGTCTCTCTCTGTTTTCCTTATGATTTACTGGCACAACCTTAAGCTGGATAAAGAAATAGAAGATAGCAGATGAACGAATGGAAGATTAGACACTGGGACGGTGCCGGTGTTAGTTTGTCTGTACATTGTATGTGTTAACATTGACATATTCGGCTTGGCATTAGCTAAAGCTCCCATTTCCTTGATAAATCCCTATAAAATAGTAATTACATTTATAAGTATTTCTAACATTTTGACCACATTGTTGACACACATTAGAAGGATAGCATATCTAAAAAATCATATTGTCAAGCTAAATGCTGCAACTAAATTCAACCCAATGAAGCCTATCTCATGAACATTACTACTTTTGTGCAGAATTTACCAGTTAGTGTATAAAGGGTTCATAAAATTTAGGTAAATGGCAACATTTCCAATTGAGCTGCACCTGCACCACAACTGCCTGACAATAAATCTTCTGCAATTGGGGAGTATGATTACCATCTTCAGTTGGTAGACTGGCAGTTCTATCTGCTGCAAAGGATTGGTCATTTACAATAAATTTGATATAAACGTGATATGACAGAATATCATCAAACTTCCCCTTGCCTCAAAAATAAGCTTGAAGGTTTGGGTATGATCCAATTCCCTCTCTGAAATCGCTGCTGTCAGAAAGTTCTATTCATCTTCTTTTTCATTTTCTCTTGTAACCAGGAGCTGTCAAGGCCTGGGGGCTTTGCCTTGCAGTTTGGTTGGCTACATTTATAATTGGACCCTGTCAACAGTGTCCGGTGCAACTCAAGTGCGAGGTTTGTTATGGCAGCTTCTGTGCACTGATTTCAACACATGCCAGCTGTGAGTCGGTTTGTATGTCATTAACGCATAACTATAGGTAGGCGCAGACACGGTGGTTACACCCATGAGCTTCTGGATGGAATGAAAATCATCTAATAGCGATCAAAGGAGACAGAGCACAGCTGATGTCAAATTCTTCCAGGCAATAAAAAGCTCTGGGGGTGTTCCACATTTACAAGCAAGCCTAGGTATGTGTGTACTTGCAATGTATACAAAGGCTGCTGGGTTCCTCGCACATACAGAGCAGCTGTGCTAGTGGTATATAAACCAATTCATTTCCCCCTAATCTTGCTGACTACTTAACTGAATGTAAAAACAAATTCCACGGAGAAGATCAAGGATTTAGGATGACTTCCTGTCTTTTTTCAACTGTCTTTCAGTTCCCCTTCAGATGCACATCTTAAGCTACTCTGACAAATATTTGATTTCTCCGTGGGTGAGCAGCGGTGCTCTTTGTGCCTACATAAAACTTACGTTTGTTAGAAATATTATATATTTTGACCTTCATCGCTGCATTAAGAGGTGCCTGCGTGGGTGCTCTCCTAATCAGCACTGCTTCTCCAGATGAGTGCTGCAGAAAGAGACCAGATCAAGACTGAACATGCAGAGAATCAGAGGCGAATGCTGTGCCGGTCAAAGCTCTGACACACTGAGGACCTGTGTGACGCTAATAAGCAATGACTCCTATAAGCAGGGGTTTAGTGTGCAGATGAGAAGCTTGGGCCGCATACAGGTGTAGTGTTTATCACTGTCACTTCATAGCAAGACGGTCATGGGTTTAAAATCTGGGTGGGGCCTTTCTGTGTTAACATTTTCTTCTGTGGAATTTCTTGAGCTACTCTGATTTCATACCACTGTAAAAATGGTGACCCTAAATTATCTGTCACTCTGTGTGAACCTGTGAGAAAGAGCCAAATATGAGGAGTCAGGGTTTTGATGTGCACAGAAGGTTTATTGAATCTCGCAAAGTATACAAATAAATGTTAACTCTGTGAGAGTGCTCTGATTCTCGTGGTTGTTGCTACTATATAAACGAAGGAAGAAAAAGAAAATGGGAGAGACTGTTTGGAGTTATACTTAGAGTTTATCACTATCATAACCTCATTCAATGTCAGAGCCGTTTGACCTCTTCAGCAATACAAAAAATAAATCATGTGTTGCTGTATTTTTGTCACAAGATGTAAATCAGGTTAAATGTATTTGCCATGCACTGACATGCAACCTATGAGTGTGACACTTTAGGTGGAATTTTGAAATATTTAAATACACTTAACTTGTGGTAGAAAATATTTATTTCTAAACACTGGGAAAAAAAAACAAAACTGGGAATTTCATATCCCAAGTTGATTCATATGTAGAGAGCAAAATTCTCATCGACAATGCAAACCAGGAGAGGGAGACAACGCTCTTCTCCAACAAAAATGATCCTTCGAGGTTGTTTCCATGCAGCTGTACTTGTAATGTCTTTTATTCACTGCTATCTATATAGACCCAAGTTAATGTATCAGTTTTAAAATGAGATTTCACATGCAACAAAGAGTCAATCTGATAACTACAATGTAGAAATGTAAGACCTGAAAGTATTTATTTGCACGCAGGAAGCTTCTGCAGTCGGAGCCTTGAGTGATGTCTTAGAAGTAAATACCCTCTTTTCTTTTTGCTTTTCCGAGCTAATGGGATCCATCCTACCCGGCTCCGTTTTCCCTGCCTAGAATGACACAAGCCAGCTCCATTTAAAACCTGACAAACGCATTCCAGCGGGGGAATCCGCCAATTGGCTGAGAGGAGGGCGTGACTCTGCTTTACTCCGGCAGAGCAGGAGTATGAAGTTTAGGTTATCAGTCAGTGCACAGCTGCTTGGAGAGAATGGTGCACCTCGGCGCGCATACGTGCGTAAAATCATCCAATTCTGACTTCGCACTCCTCCAACTTTAACCGAGGTGGTGTGGATTTTTATTTTGTTTTTGGATATTTATTTCTCCCCATGCAAAGGCGCATACGCGTAAAGTTGGTCTCCTGTCCGTCTCCACTCTCCAAATGGCTTGGATTATCTCCCCGCATCTGCACGGGACCTGCGCCGCCTTGTTTCTGCTCGCAGTGCTTCTGACAGGTGATGCGTTCTCACAGGTTTTGGACAGCTATGGATTATCATACGCTCTAAGGTCCGAGCTGTCAGAGGACACCATATTGGTCGCCAATAATGGGATCCGTGTGCCTTTCGGGAGATCAGCCTTCATTGATCCCATCAACGATCTTGTGATCCAAGTTCAGCCCGATGATCGATGCAGTATCACAGTCCTGGATAATGACCCACTGTCTCAAAAGCCTGGGCACCTGTCTCCCAAAAAGTTTCCCTGTGAATTTGGCCCCAACGACGTGAAGTACTCTCACTTTGGCTCCAGGAGTCCTCCGAGAGACAGAGTGAGGCTGCAGCTCAGGTATGACACCCAGACGGATACAATTATAATCCCCTTCATGATGGAGGTGGAGGTTGTTTTCACACAGTTGGAGGTGCTGACTAAAAACATGC
The DNA here is from genome assembly GCA_900302745.1 of Parablennius parvicornis. NCBI lineage: Eukaryota > Metazoa > Chordata > Actinopteri > Blenniiformes > Blenniidae > Parablennius > Parablennius parvicornis. The sequence continues at coordinate 14,432 of OMNM01033886.1, read as the reverse complement.
CCCTCACTGTGGAGAGACTGCTTGGCACAAGTAATCCCATTGATAGGAAGATTCTGGAGTTCACCTATGATAGGAGTGCACAGCAGTGCAGAATAGCCTCCCTCTCCAGTGGGAATGTGCTCCCCAGGTATGGCAAACTTGTGGATGAGGACAGCCTGGGAACAATGGTGGACTGTGATGAATTTATTAAAATGAACACGCGCTATCAGCACACGTTTGCTTTGAAGTCACCCAACAGAGATTATATACCGATGCTTGTGGAACTGCATGATAAGGAAGGCAATTTGCTCAAGCAGGAGTTTTTCCAGATTTTGGTGAGAATTAAAGACGGAGAGGACAACACGCCTCCAAAACCCAGCTTTGTTGCAATGATGATGATGGAAGTCGACCAATTTGTCATGACAGCAATAACCATGGATATGTTGGCAGCAGAGGATGTTGAGTCTAATCCAGATGAATTAATTTTCAACATCACGTCCCCCCTGTCCTTCGAGGAGGGCTACATAGTGAGCACAGATGATAGGAATTTACCAATAACCTCATTTTACCAGGGAGACCTCAAAGAGCTGAAAATTGCATACAAACCCCCTGCTGTGGATTCAGACACTGAGAGGATTTTCCAGATTGAGTTTGAGGTTGTGGACACAGAGGGGGCTGTGTCAGACCCCTTTGCTTTCATGATTGTTGTTAAGCCCATGAACACCTTGGCCCCTGTTGTTACCAGAAACACGGGGCAGTTACTGTATGAGGGTCAGTCCAGGCCTTTGTCCAGTTCACAGAATCTGGAGATCAGTGATGAGGACAATCTGGAAAAAGTCAAAATTACTGTCATTGATGGTTTGAGGCATGGAGAGTTAACTGTTCTGGGCACGAAGAGGAAATTTTTCACCCCAGCTGACCTGGACTCTGGAGTAGTCATCTATCAACATGACGGCAGTGACACATACAGTGATAATATTATTTTCAGAATGACAGATGGCACATATGAGGTGGAGTTTCTATTTCCCATCACTGTCGTACCAACGGATGATGAGCCTCCCATAATAAATGCCAACACCGGTTTGATTTTGTTCAAAAATCAAATGATGCCAATCTCCTCGCTGATGCTAAGCGCAGCAGACATCGACTCAGAGGACTCCACGATAAAATTTACTGTTGAGCCTCCTTTTTCGACCGTGGGCCAGGTGATGCTGCGTCAGTCTGAGGCCCCAGAGGACCCATCGACCTGGAAGTTTAATACAGAGGATGAAATGTATGAGAAAGTGGTCAGTGAATGGCTACAGCAGGATGTCACTGACGGAAAAGTGTTTTACAAGCACATCGGCCCCCACAGCACCAGCACAGTTATGGATCAGTTTGTCTTTAGAGTTCAAGATGACAACGACCCTCCGAATCAGTCGAGTGAGAGCTCATTCATCATCAAAGTTCTCCCTGTTGATGACCTCCCACCTGAACTCTACCCCGGCACGACCCTGCAAATGACCGTGCATGAATATCAGCTTACTTACTTCCGAAAGAAATTCCTGCGCTACACTGACCTTGACTCCGAGGATCGGGATCTCAAATTCACAATCATACAGCCACCGACAGACACCGACGAGAACAGCCCTGTTGCACTAGGAGCGCTAGTGTTAACCGAAAAGCCCAACACGGAAGTCACGACTTTCACTCAGGCACAAATTAATCACCATAAAATTGCCTACAAACCACCCGATCTGGAGCTTGGAATCACCCCACGCCTGTTGCAGTTTAGGTATACGGTAGAGGATATTTCTAGAAATAGCATAGAAGGTATTTTTACAATATTTTTACACCCGGTTGACAACAAGCCACCTCAAATAATAAACTCTGGGTTTACTGTGCTTGAGCGTGGCAGACACATCTTAACAAGAGATGAATTGGACACCTCAGACACAGACACAGATAGTGAAAAGATAACGTTCACTATTACTCAGCCACCGCTTCATGGCCAGATCCAGTTTACTTTCACTGACATGTCAAAAGGAAATACTTTCAGCCTGCAGGATATTGGAAATGGTATGATTTCCTACTTTCATAATGGAGATGAGTCAACAGCAGACTCAATACAAATAGATGTCAGTGATGGTGTACACATTGTTCCAATAACAATAAAGATTAGTGTGAAGCCGGTTGATGACGAGACTCCAACTATCAGTCTCCCAGCTGGCACTATTGGCTCCTATATCGATGTGCTGGAAAATGGAGCAACAGAAATAACAAGCAATGTTATTCAGGGAAGAGATGAAGACACTGATGACTTCCGTTTGACCTTTATCGTTGAAGATCCGCCTTCATTCGGTGAAATCCTGGTGAAAGGTGTTCCATCTGGCACGTTCACCCAAGCTGATATAATTAACGGTTTTGTAGTGTATGCTCATACCAGTGGAGAGATTGGCCTGAACACAAAAGAAGACTATTTCAATCTTACGCTGACTGACATGTCTGATGAGTGGACTGTAGGAGGAAATAAGATCACAGGTGTCAGAGTGCATGTGACTATTCTTCCTCTGGACAGCCAGGCACCGGAGGTCTTCGTCGGACCCCAGTTCACAGTTTCAGAGGGAGAGAAGAATGTAATTCAAATTCTTCATATAAGTGCTAATGATGTTGACACGCTCGATGACGACCTCCTCTGCACGATCATTGTACAGCCAACCTCAGGTTACGTGGAAAATATCTCTCCAGCTCCAGGCTCTGAGAAATCCAGGTCCGGGACAGCTATTAGTGCTTTCACCATCAAGGACATCAGACAGAATCACATTTACTATGTTCAAAGCATTCACAAAGGAGTCGAGCCAGTGGAGGACAGATTTACGTTCAGATGCTCTGATGGCATCAATTTCTCTGAAAGGCACTTTTTCCCTATCTCCATAATCCCCTCTAATGATGAAAAGCCAGAGATTTACATGAGAGAGTTTGTGGTTATGGAGGGCATGAACATAGTCATTGACACTCCCATTCTGAATGGTGCTGATGCAGATCTTCCCTCCGATCAGCTCACGTTCTTCATCACCAAACCCCCAAAGCACGGATTTATTCTCAATCAGCTCACCACCGGCACCGTCCCAGTGTCTAACTTCACCTTGGATCAGATCAGGGAGGCCTCCAGCGTTGTGTATGAGCACGATGACTCAGAGACCTCAGAGGATAGCTTCAATATTGTTCTCACAGACGGCAAGTTCAGCGTGGAGAAAACGGTGATAGTTATGATTATCCCCGTGGATGATGAAACCCCAAGGATGGCAATCAATGATGGCCTTGAAATTGAGATAGGTGATGTGAAAGTCATCAATAGCAATGTTTTAAAGGCCACAGATCTGGACTCCGAGGACAGTCTGCTCACTTATATCATTCGCTATGGCCCTGCTCAGGGGTATTTACAGAGAACCATGCCTTCTGGATCAATGCAGAATGTTACAGTTGGGATGAATTTCACACAAAATGAAGTGGATCAGGGTTTGATTATTTACGTTCACAATGGACAAGAAGGAATTCGAGACCTCATCAAATTTGATGTGACAGATGGCATTAACCCTTTGATCGACAGGTACTTCTACGTTACAGTGGGCGGCATTGACATGGTTTTCCCTGATGTGGTCAGTAAAGGCGTTTCGCTTAAAGAAGGAGGAAGAGTGACTTTGACCACAGATCTTCTCAGTACGAGCGACCTGAATAGCCCAGATGAACATTTGGTTTTCACAATCACCCGAGCGCCCATGAGGGGTCACCTGGAGTGCACAGATACACCCGGGATGCCCATCTCATCCTTCACACAGCTCCAGCTGGCCGGGAACAAAATCTATTACATCCACACTGCTGACGACGAGGTAAAAATGGATAGCTTTGAGTTCGAAGTGACTGATGGCTACAACCCTGTTTTCCGCACTTTCCGCATCTCCATCGCTGATGTAGACAATAAAAAGCCTGTGGTGACAGTGCACGGCCTGGTAGTGACGGAGGGGGAAAATAAACTCATCACGCCCTTTGAGCTAACAGTCGAGGACAGGGACACTGCTGACCGACTCCTGAAATTCACGGTCACTCAGGTTCCGGTTCATGGTCGCCTGCTCTTTAACAACACTCGACCCGTCACCTCCTTCTCTAAGCAGGACCTGAATGAGAATTTGATCAGCTACAGGCATGATGGCACCGAGAGTTCAGTGGACAGTTTCTCCTTCACTGTCACTGATGGCACTCACACTGACTTCTACCTGTTTCCTGACACAGTGTTTGAGACTCGAAAACCCCAAGTCATGAAAATTACTGTCCTCCCCATCGACAACGGGGTACCACAGATTATAGTTAATAAGGGTGCCTCAACATTGCGGGTTCTTGATTCCGGTCACCTGGGGTTTGTGATCACCAGTAAGACTCTCAAAGCAGAGGACAGAGACAGTATCCAGGATACTGTGACCTTTCGGATTACCGTAGCCCCAGAACATGGCTATCTAATCAACTTTGGGAGGGGAAATGCGACTATCACCACCTTCACACAAGGTAAGGGAGCTGCTCTCTAACACTTTATGGCATCCTGCTGAATTTCTAATATGCTGCAGCAACATTTTTTTTTTAATTCTCACTGGTATTACATGCCAGTTTAAAGCTCACTTTACATTTACTCACTCTGCTAAATGCACTTCCCATCAGATTCTTTGAAAAAAATTGCTACGTTCAGCCTGAAAAGGTTTTTGTTTTCACTCAAGAGAGTGCCTATTTACTCAGATGAAGTGTGCTACTGCCTTAGGCTGACTGGATCTCACTGGAGAATCGTGTTTCTCAGACAAAACCTTATGTATTTCACTTTTGGATGTGGAGAAATAGAGGATTGGAGGCATGGTGAGAAAAAATATGATCATGCAAACGGGTCAAAGGGAGAAAAACATGTTAGTTTGGATCCCGGAAAAATCATCAGATTTCTAAATAGCCCAGAGTTGTGACAGACTCACATTTCAAACAGACCACAGGGGTGTGTTGGTAAATGGTGAATATCAGGGTGGTAGCATTAGTGTACAGTCTGTGTCCATGTATTCTCTGCTTTTATTTACTGAGCCACTCTGAGATGCTTTCCCCCAGAGGCCTGTTCAATATTTCAAGAGTTCTCACAAGAGCAAACAGACAGTAAATAAAGACACTATCTCCTGGGCATTTGGAAATCTTGGCTATGCATTTTTATGCATCGGTCCCTTTGAAGAGTTATTTTGACATCAAATATTGAAGGCAGCAAAAGTGTAAACTTCACAATCTTCTACATCCAGTAAAATAAAAAAATCTTGTCAAGTTATCAGGATAGCAAACAGACGACTGTGATAGAGCCCCCAAGAGTCAAACTATTCTTAATGTTCAGTGTCATCCAGGAGTCTAATAGATATACAGCACTTTTTCCTCCAGTCGGTTTCTTCTTTCAAATTCCCCTGATGCTATCAGTATGGACAATTCATCAAACAGCTTCACTTTGTGTTCTGAAGCCACATTTAGGAAGTTTCACTGACGAGTCTAGAGAGAAAATAAACACATGTTCCTACTTGTCACACAAGACCTGATGTATGCTTTCGTAAGTATGGGTATTTATGCAAATTCTCTATCCTTTTCAGCTGATATTGATGATATGAACATATGCTATGTTCTGAGGGATGGCGACACTGCTACAAACGACATCTTTCACTTCTCCATTGAGGACAGCGGTAAGTTACTTTATTTAAAATTCAATTGTTGTATCTCTTCTATGTGTTAGCTGTTCAAATTAGTCCTTGATTTTCAGATTTTTGAGGCTGCAATTTGAATTCTGCTGACTTGGAAATCAAGAAACTCAGATTTCTCTGAAATGGGAACAGCTTGGATGCATTTCACATTGTGCCTAATTAAGCAGAATAATTTAGTAAAAAGGTGTGTGTAAATATGGAAAGAAGCTCAAAAAGCTTCACAACTTTAATTTTTTTCTGGCAGAAGTAAATGAGAAAGTAGGTTTGTCAGTAAACAAGTGGGGGGGGAACATGTTCTTTGCAGGTACCTGTTGTTTCTGCCATGCTTTGTTGATTCTCTTTCAACTTGTAGGGCAGAACAAGAATATTACACCTTATTAGGAATATCTATTTTGGTCTCACTGCACTTTATACCTCAGGTGGGTCATTCGTACAGCAGCCAAGCCATAATCACTCATTATTTTTGAGACTAATGATTGATTTAAAAAGTAACTAATTAGTGGCACAATTAGTAAAGACTCTCCCTCTCCTGTAGGTCTTTAATCAGCCTCTGGTTTGAGGCAATATTGGTAGTGCTGGCGATTAGTGACGGCAGTGTGCCTGACAGTGTGTCCTTTCTGCTCCCCTTCAGCTGCAGTGACTGAGCACAAAGGACCACTCTAATAAGGGCCCTCTTTTCCCACAAGCACCTCAGTGGGCCTCGTACCCATTTTCGCATTTCTCATTTCTCTGGACTAATCTGTTGGTTCGGTGTATAACACACAGGTTAAAATCAATGCCAGCAGGTGGAGAGGGTGCTAATGAGCGATGACTAAGACACTGAATGGCGGTTTTTCACCTGAGTTGGTAGTCAGAGTGTTGAGATCATGCTGCGCTCCTTTGTTGCCGTGCTAAGTGAGGTTTCATCAGACCTTTTAGTATTGTCTCACTTGGCTTATTTCTCATGGATGTGTGCAGGCTTTCTCTCTCTCTCTGTCATGTTCTTTCTCTTTGAAGGTTGCTTGATGGTACATGACATATTTGTGGCAGTTTATCTTCCTGAGCTGGCAATTAGAGCCACTACTTCACCACCCCCTACAATCTGTTACATTACTATTAGACTAGAGAAGATGATTCGAAATTGCTTATTCTGTCCTTAGTCATATTTGTGTATTCGTGCGGAAGGGTAGTATGAGAATCCAACTGTCGGACGCAATACATATCTCAAAAATGTCACACTCTGACTCAGGCATCCAGCTTTTTGGTGGCTCCTAAATTGCTGAACAAATCGATAAATAGTGTTATTGGATGACCCCGTCTCTAGGAAGTTGCCACATACTGCACTGCAGCTTGTGAGGCAGTCAGTGAACATTTTTTTAATAAGATTTAAGCTGTGGTGGTGGCTACCCTAAATCCCCAGACAGAGCCTGCAGCTCTTTGAACAGCCGTGTTGTGGAGGAGCAGAATGGTGTTCACTGGCACACAGCTGCACTGTGTCATGTTCAGCGATGGAAAACATTCTCCTCCTCACTTCAAGTTCATTGGGAAATTTACCAATTGCACTTGGCAGTGTTTTTAGGTTGAAAAGCTACTTTTCATGTCGCAGCTGCTCAGTGGGGTTCCGGGAGGTTGTGCCAACAGCTGTGATGACCTGTGAATGTATGCACGGTTTCAAATACATGCATGGACTTCTTGTTGATTTTCCAGCATACCTAACTGCATTTGCAAGTGTGCATTGGAGCAAATATACACCATACAGATAATCATAGTTCAGTTCAAAGTCTTCTAAACCCTTAGTTTTTAATGGAGATTACTGCAGTTAGGCCCTGTTTTGAGTGAAAATGCATAATTTTTGTGTTTAACACTACATGGCAACAGTTTGAAAATTATGTCCTTTTACACGGCAAAGGCAAGAATGGTGGAAGAAATGTAGTTTTCATGTGGGGCCAGTAGTGGTTGCTGTTTTTGTTTTTCTAATGAAACCAAATGCACAGAAAACAATACCCTATAAACATTAATGATGGAGAGCACACGAACATTACATATGGACAGAAGACCAACTTGGACTGCAATTACGGGTGACTGTCAACTATAAAACTACCAGGTCCCAAGTTGGAAGAAGCCATTGTTATTGTTATTGTCCTTCCACTCATGTATTTGCAGAAGAACTATTTACTATGACCATGATGAGCATGCTCAGTAACAGTGCTTCTGCCACCTACATGGAGACAAATCATGTGCATTTCTAGAAAGTTGCCTTAGTATATTGGAAGGATTGTCATGTTGGCGAGAACAGCCTTTGGACTGTCAGTCAGCTGCTGCCTCCTTTGCTATTCAACTGTAAATAGTATGTTTTAGCCCAGATTCTAATCGACGGTATAGTGAAATTGCAGTAATATAATTTGATTTATATGTGTGCATCAAGATCGGTGGATATTGTCCATGTTTTGTTGAGCCAGATAAATTGTGCTTATGTAATTTAGACTGTTTTCAGTCAATTAACTTGGCTACACAAAGTCAGCAGATGGGCTATTCACTACAAATAACAACACAACAATTAGGCTACATCCCAAAGTGCTAAGCTTTTTTAATGAGTGATTCGTCTGAGTTTGAATAAAAAAAACACTATGACTGTTAACTCCTCAGGGATATCAGAAACAGAAATATTGAATTTACTTCAAAATCGTACTGCTCATTCTGTTTAATACTCTTCGACTTTGTAATTATGGGCAATTTGTGGATATTTATGTCATTCTCTCTTTTCTCCTGTGCCTTTTTTTTTTTTTTTTTTTTATTCCAGAAGCTGCCACATTGAGCATTCGCAACTGTATTTAAGGTGTTTTTGCCAAAGAGGAAATGACAGGGCTTATTTTTCCAAAGCTGCTTGGATGTCTCACTATTTGTCAAGCTTGTCAGCACTTTGAGTAAATAATCACAGAGGACAGAAATTGCACTTATTAAGGAGGCTATTTTTGAGACACGTCACACCTGAACACAAAGTCACAAACAGAAGGCCAAATTTCCTAATCACTGAGTAAGCATCTTGGCTACAACTCAATTTCTGTTAGGACATTTGTGTGTGCATGGACTTTGTATGTGTCTGTATCTGTTGTGAGGGCCAACATCTGTTTACTCCCTCATAATAAACACCTCGTCCTCGTTAAGAAATATGTTTATTTCTGAGGTGAACCACTGTAAGGTTAGACTGTGAAAATGATCAGGACTTAAACTATGATGCCATCCCTTCTTCAATTTAAAATATGGTAGGTTGTTATATATGCACCTGTCATAAATGTGATACTCATAGTTTTGTAATAAACCTGGATTTCTAATTTTAAATGTTCTTCTTTACACTTTCATAATTACAAATAAAAAGCATATCATGGAGACAAATGATACTTTTTTCCTGTTTATCCTGCACTTATATCTTCTTATCATAAATTCAATGGAAGAAGGTATTTTCCTGACCTCCCAGACCCTCTGGGAGGAATCACAGAGTTAAGGTTATGCAAGTAGCAAGTATGATTGAATTTGGAGTCAGTCTCAGGAACTTAACGCAATTAATGAAAGTAAGTGCACTGTCCCCTAAAAGTGTGTGTGTGTGGTGTGTGTGTGTGTGTGTGTGTGTGTGTGTGTGTGTGTGTGGGTGTGAGTGTGAGTGTGTGTGTGTGTGTGTGTTTGTGTGCTTGTGCATGCATGCGTGCGTGTGCATGCATGCGCATGTGCCTGTGATCTCATTCAGACATCTGTTTGATTGCATTTTCATCCATGCGGACAAACATGTCGTCATCAAAACGAAAATCCTAACAATATGAAGTGTGAACATATTTTAAGTCAGGGCTACTAAACTTAATATTGCTCTTGGGTCACATTTCTTCGCAAGGAAAAACACGTAGGATTGAAAATGAGACTCGTAGAGATAAATTGTAAGAGGAGATCCTGTCCATGCTTTCTTGACAGACTGAACTTGATCCAGCTTGTCACTAAATGCATTTAAAACGAATAATGAAAATCAAATAACATACTCTCATTTTCAGTGTCATTTTGCTTAATCAAATGAAAAAAATGAATAAATCAGTTTTGGTCACCTAATGTGAGACTTGGATCTGTATCTTCGCAACTAATCGCCTCCAGTCAGGCTTGTATGTAAATGTTGCAGCGTGCAGTCAGTCACAGAGGAGCTTGTCACTGAGAGAGCTGCACTGCTTGGACTTGATTACTCCCGTCATTGAAAAGCCATTTTTGCACACATAGGTTGATCCAAAACAGATCAAGATGTTCTTTGCACGCAGGGTTTGAGTGCGGTAAGTGGCGGGTGCGGATTGTACCCAGAAAGTGGGCATGGATTCATCCAAAGGCTTCTGCTTTAAAGCACCATGGTTCCTTAATTCAATCAGTCCTCACTGAAAAAATTCCTTTGAAACACCAAACCTCTCACAGTGCTGTGAAACATGACACATGTCAGCGTTGTATGGATTTTCTACCATTTTAATCACTGATACGATCGTCCGTAGCTTATTAAAAGGACTGAGTGGCAAGTTCTTCTAAATGAACACAGATAGCAGCTCCAAGTGAGATGCCGTGCAACTGACTGATCTGTGAAAGTGGGCTTGGTAAGTGTGTAAAATCATTGTCACCACGCTGGTCTAGATGAAGAGAGCGCTTCTCTGTGCATGCAGGAACATCATTCATCAAAGCAGGCCACAATTTGGTGTTTCCCTGGAGCTTCAGATTTGGGGAGTTGAAGTCCTTAATTATGCCCGCCAAAAAAGCTGCTGCAAGTGCAAACCTCTCATCATTACATAATATGGATCGGAATTCATCCTCTACACAATGAAGGTACAAATCCTCAAACTTCTCCAATACAATGCCTCTGCTCAGCTATCACACTTCAGCAAAGTGTGAAACTGTCTGTGCTTCGGAGCGTGGTCTCTAAAGTAGTTAACCACCTCCACCATACCTCTACCACCCATCGTTGTCTCAGTTCACCACCTTTGAGTTTGCAGCAGAGCAGTTCTTGGTGAAGGAGCATAAAAGTTGGGAAGTGCATCTTCTTTTCTCGGGAATGTAACAAGCCCTCTTTCTTTTCTAACTATTGACGGCATCCCGTCGGTGGTAATTGACACCAATTTCCCTGAATCAATCTCTCTCCCCGGTCCCTGGAAAAAAGGCCATGTGTGCCAAACAAATGGCCTCTCCTCTCGTTTGACCAGTCAGTGGCAAAAGAGCAAGCATTTCCTCCATGAATGTGTCGCTATTAGAAAAGCGACACATCGGTGGACTTGTCAGTGGCCAGGATAAAGCGATGCATTTTCTTCAATTTTATGAACATTTTATCCAAAATGTTTTCCACACATCTGCTGAGGGTTGAACCTGAAAGCTGCAGTTTCGACTTCTGCCAGGCGATCTCAACTTTGTTCTTAAACTCAACACAAAGGAACTTGCTGGCCAGAAAATACTTTTTCATCATCTCTCCTCTCGCTCAGTGAGAGGCCTCTGACTCTTTGCTACATTCCACGCTACTTTGAATGATGCCTCTGCAATCCCATCCATTTCTTTACTGCTGAATCTCAAACCAGTTGGTTGACCACAAAGATTTCCAGTGAGACTGCATATTCTGTCTTTTCTCATATTGCTGCCTGGTCGAGAGTCAACTTTGAAGTCTTTGTGACAGCTGTCATGGTGGCGCTAGAGATTTGCACGTTTATGGAATGGACTCTTTCTGGCACACTGGCTTGTTTATTTACAGCCACAAAAGTAAATTCTTCCTCCAAAGACTGTTGGAATGTCCTGTGTTCATCACACAACTTGTGTGTAACTTTCCTGACAGCAGCCATGAACTGTACTTCGATTACTTTTCTTTTGAGGTTTTTGTGGATCGTGGAGCTTTGTGGACTTTGTGGAGCTTGCGGAGATGCTGCTACTGTATTCAGCTAATACATCTGTAGTAAATAGATCTCGCACATGTGCAAATAGATGCACAATAACAAGAGTGCCGGCCTCCAGAGTGTCACAACTCCATGTCCATACTCTCTTGGGACTTGGTAGTTTTATAGTTGAGAGTCACCGTAATAAAAATCCAACTTGGTCGTCTGTCTGTATGAATGTCTGTGTTCTCCTATTGTTAATGTTTATAGCGTAGTGTTCTCTGCACACACACATGTGGTTTGATTCCAAAAACAAGCAACAGCACCCACTAGTGGCCCAACATGAAGAATATATTGTTTTTAAAACGTTGCCGTGTAAATGTGAAACATTTCTGAAACGAAAATGGAAAAAAAGATTGGTTTTCACTTGTAGTGTTGTTGTGTATACTGAGCCTAAGTTAAGTGTAATGTTATTGTTTGGATTGCTGTTATTTATGGGTGACTTTAGAGTTGTACACTGGTGGAGATGTACACCTGGGGATAAAAATGAAGGTCCCCTCTCACAAAAATTTAAATTTTTTATGTGAAAACTTGTTTCAAGGTCAGGCTAAAGGGAAGAGCTGTGTTCAGTCAGAAGGAGGACTGGAGTTTTTTAAGGAGTTGTGAGGTTGAAATCTCAAAGCAATATCCCCAAAAGGGATGGACGCAGTGCTTAAGTGTTTGTGTGTGTCTGTGTGTGCGCGTGTGTGTGACTCTTGTCATTCTAACTCAGCTAATTGCTCTGTTTCGCTGGGCTCCAGGCTTCCCCTTGTCTCCTGGGGATTCGGGTGCATTCAGGTGAGCTTACCTGAGCACACACAAGCCCTGGCATTCCCAGGCAGTTGTTTGTGGAGCTGAATCCCTGTCTGTCTCCAGGCAGTCAGTCAGCATCTCGGATGTGCTTAATGACAGACACACGGCTGTGGTCTTTGTTTTTCATTCCAGGCACCCTCCAACCGCCTCTTCTTTTTATTCACTGAGCTAGAAAGAGGCAGCCCTAGATTTTTAATTGTTTCGTTGGTAAAAAAAAAAAGAAGAAAAAAAAGTGGTCTTTCTGAAGGTCAAACTCCTCAGGTATGCCTAAGATGCAGTGCGTTTCCCATTAGGCTAATGAAATGCGTGTTGCGTAAGAAGAAAAGAGTATGCAAGTCAATAATTTTGATTTTTTTTTTTTTTTTTTGGTGCGAGGGGTTTGCAGTGTACAAAACAAAGCAAATTCCTAACCAGAACATTTTTTCTTCTCACGTTGAAGCCCTTGAAAGGGAGAAATGTTCTTTCCCCTCAAGTTTTCACTGCATTTCTGCATACATCACTATCTTTAAGTAGCGAATGTTGTCTCTCTTTCTGCTCTTGAGAACAGTTAAGGTCATCACTGGAACTGAATAAATCAGATGTATTTGATATGGAGGTTGTCAACATCTCCCATGTTATCAGTGCGTAATAGCTCGCGACACTGAGTGCACACTCCATCTCTGTTCTCTTCCCTCCTATTTGATTCCAGGTAAGGTGGGATTATCTTACTCCCCAAAGCATGCTAGAGCAGGGGGAAAGTAATGTAGAGCATGCACTCACACGCACTGTGTTACGGTTACTATAGACTTTGTGTACGCTATAATATCCCGAGCACAGGTGATGACTCTGCAGTTTTGCAGTGCGTTCCCATCCTGTTATTAATGAAACTGTCTCCTCTATACTTTTCTTGGGGGGTATAACATTCCTCCGTCCTTGGCACCTATGATATGAATCATATACATAAAGAATGCCTTAAGCCTCAGCAAATTACATAGCTGGTACAGTAGTGTTTTAAAGAGGTTTCAGCCTGTTGTGTTTTCTTCACATTTCATCTGTGCCGCAGCTGATAAAGTATTAGGTATAGTCATTTTATTGTTATGGAAAAAAATGTTTAGCTATAAAACATCTGGGAGTTGATTACAGAGCTATTCCTGGGTAACAGCTGCTTCACTTTGGGGATGAAAAAACTGAATTACAGAAAGGATTTGGGCTAATCGTTTTAGTCGGAGTGATTTGCGTCTCTCACCGGCCCCATATGTCGTCAGTAGCTAACTTTGTATTATCATTTCTTTTTTCTTTATTTTGTTTGTAGCTGATCTGCATTGCAGTTGTGTATGCTGTGTTTACTTACTCACAACAAGGTGCATCTGCAAACTTTTATCTCTGAATGCACGTGGGAGAGAGCAGAAGTAAAAGAAGTTGCAGTGACAAACCTCTTCTCATTAGCCGGGCCATCTAACTGATCTCTTCTCAGAAAAGATTAAAAAGCTATTATTAGTCATTGACTCATTTTTCAAAGCAAGTAAGACAAAACATGTTGACGAGAGGTTTCATTCTTTTATATTAAATTAGGTATTGAATCATCTAATGAGGACTCCTTTGTCTTTGTCTATCGGCTTGCATTTCCAATCATTGTTACCCTGTTGTGTCCTCTATGTGTGCAGATTATGGGTAAACAGTCCATTTAGTTTAAAAATGCCTCAGATGTCTACTGCATGAGAGTGGAGATAAAACTGTCACCAAGTGTAATAATACTGAGAGATCAAAAGCTGTAGCAGAGCAATGAATGGATGTAATTTACTCTTATGGTGATGTCGATCCTGCACAAGGCCACTCACAGACTTAGATTTGCCCTCATTTCCCCTCCAGAAAACAAAAGGGAACCCCTGCTTGATGATTCTCCTCCATGCCTTGATACGCTGCCAAAGTCAGTGTATGGCGCCAAGGTTAACAAAGCAAAGGCAAATTCCCAAAACTATAGAAACCCCAGGCCCGGGCTTGTTCTGTGGATGATGCTGTGTGTCGTCATAATTGC
>OMNM01033885.1:10958-33906 GCA_900302745.1 Parablennius parvicornis | reverse complement strand
TGTACGTGTGCGTGCTTGTTTAAAAAGCAGGTCTAGGTGTGTGTGTAACGCCACCCAAAATGATGAGACGACACACTGAGAGACAGTCAGGAAGGAAAAATAAAAACGCACCACAAAAAGATTGAGAATTCTCACACACACACACACACACATACACACACAAAGAAAGCCGGCCCTGCTCCTCCCCAGGAGTCAGCTCAGTCGCTGAGGGGTCAGCCATTTATCCTGTCCCATTATTGTGGACACTGCTGTGAAATTGTCCAATAAATCAGTGTCTGGGAAAAGCAGTGCTCCCCCTGCTGACCAGCTGGCTTGCTCTTTCGTTCTATCTTCCACAGAAGCTGCAAATAGGGCACTGATACCAGAAGACTGGACATGGACTGAAGTGGTAGGAGTCAGATGAACCTCCATTGGCAGCTTTGCAGGTTAGAGATATGCAGCACACCCTTTGTACTTTCAATAATCTCAAACTGTAGCTAAACCCTAATCCTGCTGCTCAAGTATAATTAGTCTTAAAGAGTAGTTCACATTCATCCAGGCCTTCCTGATAGTAAATTTCAAATAGTGCCATAAGAACCCTTAAATCCTATCCATAATGTATATGATTAAATTGTCTATATTTATGCAAAATCAAAAAAACACTAAAGAAAATTACTGCGATCCCAAGCTGGGGTCTTAAGCAATGTGTTAAAAAACAAAATCTATGTTTTCTTTGACATTCTTATAATTTCCTTGGTGGTTTGTAGGACCAGATTGGAGTCTCTTGCAGACCATTTTGGCCCACAAGGCTTTATGTCTGACAGCCTTGGTTTATTAAGTTATCCATCTTTTTCTGGAATCATTGGACAAGCTAACCGTCAATCACAAAACAAATATGCATCTATATTTATATCAGGTCTGGGGCTTAAATGTGAACATTTCTGTTGATTAATCAAATAATTTTGTTGAAATTAATGCATTTCGTCCTATATCTTTTTTATATTGCCTGTGCTGGGTAATGAAGTTGATTTGGTAGAGGGCAAGTGTTTCAGGGAGCCGGAGTGTGGTCTGAATAGAGAAGTCACACATGCCACGGTTTCTCAAAAATTATGGGCTGCTATAAAAGAAGGTGAAAATCGAGATTATATCCACTTCTGCTGGGACCAACACACCGCTGCTCATGACCAATTGCAATCATTTATTTACTTTAACAAAGTAAGCAGCTTGTAAGACAATTCTGGATACTGATGCTGCAGATGCTTCAAGCAACAAACCCCCAAAAGGAAAGAAGCTAAGGACAGTAGCAGCAAACAAACGTGATGCATAAGCACGTTACTCTGCCCAGTGATTGGAAAGTTTCAAAAACTTCGATTGAAGCGTGGATCAGAGACTGACTGTTTGTTAAACATGAAACAGGATTTATCTATCACCCACTAATTTGAGTACTTGTGCACTCGTATCAAATTCTGCTGCCACAGCTGTGTCCTCATAACTCTCCTATACAGTTCAAAATGTTTGTCGAATTCTACACATATTTTGACTGAAAACTAGTGCAAACAACAACATGTTCGAAAGGTGCAGGACCGAATCTGTGGCTACCATCCTAACGAGGAGGCGGTTCAGGTGGACCGAGCATGTCATGCGACTGGAAGGTTCCATCGTCAAGATGATCATGAAGATCACCTAGCAGAGGACACTTAAGAAAACAGATAGTAAAGACCTGCAACAGCATTTCAGACACGGTGAAGGACCAGCAGGAGTGGAGGGATAACGTTGTTGCCGCACACACTTCTTGGCATAATGGGCATGAGTTGTGTAATACAACGCGAATTTTCATTCATCTACCAAAGTCAGTTGGAACCGAAAACTGAAAAAATCGAATACTACATTGCGATTAAAAACCAATTAAGTCGCTTTATAATTGAACTGTCTTATTGAATTGGAGTACCACCATTGATATATATATATACTGTATTTACTGTGAATATACAGTCAGTCAACTTTATATTGGAGAGTTGTGATAAACTGACAGGTCTGATCAGGGGCAGGTTTCAGTTCTGTCAATGACCTGAGAGGAAGAAAAAAAGACTGCGATGAAAGCAGCTGTGGGTGGAAAGAATTCTTAGGAAGAGGATGTCTCTATAGAGCAGATAAGAGCCACAGAAAGAGGTCGGTTGTGCTGTATGCATATTCTGAATGACAGTTACATTCTTGGCTGCATCTTCTCCCTAATTGGTTTTTCAGCATCTTCATTCTCAAATCTCTGAGATTCTGTGTAGTTTTTTCATTTTCATGGCAGATTCCTTTGCAATCAAATTACTGACATTATATATGTGAAACGTTTACAAGCTGTCAGGGAATGCATCTTCTGTGTTTTTTAAATAAATATTTTCAGAACAATATGCAAAGAACAACAAAACTGCTGACAGCTGATTTAAATGAGTGACATTCTCATCACGACGGCACCTGTCAAGTCGGTTGGATATACTCTGATTCTAGCATATGGTCAGGCATCAAAGTTGATATGTTGTGATGGGGAATGGTCTAAAAAAACAATGAGTGAGAACATCACTGATAAGCTGATCCAAAGAAGACTGATGTATTAATATTAAGGGGCTTTTAAGGCTTATTGATTAATGTGGGGAACATAGACTGGCTCCATTCACAGCCTAATGTATGTGTAGACTGTTTTCCACCAGTAACCCCAACACGACGATGAATTGAAGAAGAACGCCTGGTTCATTAAAAATTGTGTTGAATGAAAATTTGCAAAAGCATTACCAGTGATGGTTGGGTGATGCAATGCTATGCTCTACAGTCTTGGGTTTAGTCTAGAGGTGTCAAACATATTTTAGTCCACATCAAGACCACTTTCACTAAATGGTACAATAAAAACACAAATGATTTTACAATCTAATTTGCTTAGGTAATAATCTTTATATTTAAACTTAAAAGTTTTTTTGTTGTTGTAGTGCAGAGAAAATGTGATGAAAATGTCTATATTTTTACAATTACTACTGTAAGTGACTGCAATCGGAACATCAAATTAATTTTAATAACCTCGGGTGCAAATTATGGTGAAATGTCCCAAATCGTCTTCTCACATAGCTGTTTTATTGTGAATGTTTTACAAACTCACCCTGACAGCATGGCTTTGAGACTAGTTTGATGACAATGAAGCAGCTATCTTTTTTAGCTGCTTTACAGATAACTCAGCTTGCATCTCAATGTTGTTAAGACAGTTGCTTTAAAAGTTAAATGTTTCCTTTTAAATTCTTTTAATTTGCTTAGCTGTTTCATCACTCAGATTGGAGCATCTTCTGGGCCGGTTTTGGTCCACAGGCCTTATATTTGACACCCCTGATCTAGCCCATAAATCTGCAATATACTGCTCTAGACACACGTGGCTCTTCAGCTTCTTTGTAGTGGCTCAGCTTTCCAAAATGTATATGTAGAATTACTTCAGGTGATAGAGGTTGACTTTCTGTGATTGAGCCACTTGTTTCCATTCACACAGGGTTGATATTTAGGTGAAACCAGCAGGGGGTGGCATCACAAGACCGTATCTGAGTCCATACATGGTGCGCTCCTGTTAAGTTTGCGCCCTGGGCAGATGCCTAATTCGCCCATAGCAAAATCCGCCACTGCGGGGGAGCTAGCGGCTGGGTGAGCTGGAAGGTGGGCAGGCATAAAGTTGCTGGTAAACCCAAAAAATACCATATATGGCAGGCATGAATGCAGGGAGACAGGCAGACGAAAAGACATACCAATTGGAAGGCAGACAGCTGGGAAGCTGTGGTACAACTCCAAAAACACCGGATATGGCATTCAGGGGAGTAGGCCAGAAATACAGGATACCAGGGATTAAAGGGAGTGTTTTAGGATAAAGGAGTTGTTAATACAAATAGAATTGTAATAATTGTATTAGTAGTTCAAGCAATTAATAACATGTAAATAAGTAAGTTGTATAGTGAATAAAGTCTTTTCTATTGGAGTGACACGCTTAAGGGAGCTCTCTTTTAGGCAGCTCCCAGTTTGACTGTGAGATGCATTTATTTTACTGGGAAGTTAAAGCCATTCAAACCCAGATAACTAAGCACCTATGGATGCCATCACCCAAAGATAAAATCCACCACACTTCCTTACAATCACAGCAGATGAGCTCTTTGCAGTCTTCTTTCAATAGGACGTACTTTATCTGTCAGGTTAGGGTTTGTTGCTTTAAAGAGTCATTCAGCATCTTTTTTTCAGCACTTTCATCTTTTTTTTTTTTTTTTCACAGAGTGAAGTTGGGAGTTTTTTTCATGACCGACCATTAAACCAAATTTCATGCAAATTCATTCATGTGTTTGAGATCCTCCACGATACAAACAGCGAACAGACAGAATGAAAACATCACCCACCCATCCAACGTTAGCTTGGCAGAGGTAATAAACCATTACCGCATTAATTTCCAAACAAGGGTATAATTACCATAAACAAACAGAACAGCCACTGAGAAGATTGGCAGCTGTGTCGCTGCATTTCACAAATGTGTTGTCACCTGGTTTGATCTTATTGGTAAGAAGATAAAATGCTGGATTTTGGGAGCAAAAAAAAGGAACCAATTTAAAGAGACTTCTACTTGAGAAATGTTTTTTTAATCTTTTAAAATAAAACACTGACTTCAAAACACCTCATGCTGAATTTAACTCTTTCTTCCACATGAATTGATTTTATATAGCACCAATTAAAACAAAGTGATCCCACTGCTTTAATTGTTATACAATCAAGCATAGAGGTTCTATTCCCCATTTACGTGATAAATGAAAAATGCAGTTTTCAAATTTAGTTTCAGAAAAGAATTGTGTTTACGTTGCAACGTTTTTAGAAGGATGTTCATTTTCACGGGGATGATGGAAATGCAGAAAATCATGTGATTTTTATGTTGAGCCATGAGTGGGTGCTGTTGGTCATTTTTGTAGTGAAACCAGACACCCGTGCAGAGAACAATACGTTAGGAACATTAACAATGACGAGTATAAGGACATTCCTATGGACAGACGCCCAAGTTGGATTGCTATCACAGGTGAGAACCGGAGTTGCTTCAAGCTTGCATGGTGAATACAGGTTACACCTTGGCAATTACAAAGAACAATTTGGAGTAACCAATTAACTCCATATGTATATTTCTGGATTACGGGGTACTTGGTGCAGTCCCATGCACTCACAGGGAGATCATGCAATTTCCACACTGAGCCCCAAAACCTTGACATAAACTGGAGATACTCTCCATGTGAAGCGTGAATGCTAATCGGTACCACGCCATGAGTCTAGCCTAAGGCCAAATTTACACCACAACATTTTGAAGTGAAAACAGAAAACCTTTGTTGCATTATAAGTGTCTATTTACACAAAAATGGAGTATTGAAAACATTACTTTTTAAAAAGTCCTCAAGGTGGAACTTTTGGAAAGTGGTCCAATTCTGTCTCCATGGAAAAGCACCATTTCTGAAACACTGTGGCAAATAGAAATTGGGACAAAACTACAGTAGTTCAACTTAAAAAAAAAAAAAAAATCATTGAAGACCTTGGCCAGGAACTAAAACATTTTGAAAATGTCTGGGCTTACCAAAAGTACTTCTGAGATTGCACGAATCGCTCTTTAAGATATGATGAAAGAAATTTGTTAGGAGATGTGTATGGTATATGTTGTATGGTACAATCTAGAGGTCCAAGTAATCTCATCTAGTGTGTTCAAATAGTTTGTCTTTAGGCTGTTTGTGGGCACATGAGTCTAGATACATGAATTTCAGCTGTTTGGGACTTTTTTTTAGCTTTTTCTACAAAGTTGACATTTGATGGTCTGATGGCCTTCATCTGGTTAAAAAGAAGTACTTCTTTAGTTTAAAGCTCACTCATTGCTCTTGTGAAGTTGGGCATATCTGCCACAATTTGCACCTTTTCTGAACAAATTCAATCCTGATATGTGAGCAGTCACTGTTGTACCTAAGAAGTTTGAGCGATAATGTGCTTCAGTGACCACCTCTCATCTGATGGGCCAGATACATGGAGGCGTTGATGAGATATCAAGTGAGGTTGCTCTCAGTAGTGGAGGCACAGTAAAAAAAAAAAAAAACACTGCCCCTCATTTCTTTCCCATCTCTCTCCCTTCCACAGCATTCACCTGTTAACCTTTTTTTGTGAAATCCAACAGTGTCTTTCTGCCTCGCTGACTGCGCCGCTGTCTCCCGAGATGGGATCCCTGATGCGGGGACTGGATCATATTTACAGGGTTGGATCGTGATGGGAAGGCGACAGGATGCAGTTTTTCACTGAATCAAAAAGTTAAGACACATCGAAGCTTGTCCACAAAGTTGGTGTGCGAACACCATTCAGCTGGAAGTTGCTTTATTGTTGATGGCTGACTTCCGGCCTCCATAATCAATGTCACACCATTTTAAAGTAGATTTCTGCAAGTGACTTCCCAACAGATTTAAATTCAAGGCTTCGCAAAGAGAACAAGCATTTTCATCACAATCCTTCCAAACTGCATTACATTCATCATGAGGTCGACCACGCTGACTACGCAAAGTCGGATTTTTTTAATAAAACTCAAACATTGACTCGATATATTGGTTTGCCATACCATCAGTGGAGGCAGAGCAAATATTGAAAACAACAGAAAAGTGACTTCCTATGTTTGCGATTCAAGATGAAATGAAAAGTAGGGGACTGCTTCAGCAGATGAAGATGGGAAAGTTTAAAAGGTTTTAGAGGGAGGGAGGAAATAAGATGGAAAGAGGAGAGACGGAGAAAGACAAAGGTGAAAGAAAGTGGGAGAGACAGCCACTCAGAAATTGGATGAAAAGTAAGACGGAGGAAAGTAAAAGAAGCAGGAGCAGCGTAGAAGGAATAAGATGACACATGGTGAGAGTGTGCTGTAAGAACAAAGGGAGTGAGGAGAAGGAAAAAAAGGAGAAATTTTGGAGATGGACAGAGTGAGGCAGAAGTAGTGGTGAATACCTAATGGGGAGTGGTGGAGTCTATTGATCGACTCACAGCGCAGGCTGTTTCATTTGGTCATTCAATTATTGAGTCATTTGGTTGATGTTGTTTCCTCCCGACGGCCGCGTGCTCAGACCTCCCAGGTGGACTCACACTCCAAGACATGAAAGTTACGCTTCTGCGGGAGAGTGATAGAGCGACGCGGGGCTGCAGACTGGAAAAATGGATGGCTTTAGCAGGTTTAGATGGGACTTCATACACTAGTCCACAAATCGCTCCAATTTGGAGGTTGTCACATTTTCTCTCCTTCATGCATTTTTCATTTTTGTCTCCCATTTTCTGGCTGCTCGCATTCGTATTACTGCAGAACGAGCGTGTGTCAGCAGTGAATTGAAAGTCAGGAAAATCCCACCTTGCCCAGTTGCGACTAAAAGCTTTCTAATCCTGGCATGCCGGAAATTACAGCTTCAGCATAAATACAACGTCCTAGAACTGAGAAACCTTTTGTAGCTTAGAAAGAAAAATGTGAGGCATTTGACATTTGAAACATTTAAACTTCCACACATTACAAGCAAACACAATAAATCAAATGTGAAAATGTTTGCAGTATGGAGATTAGACATAGATGTTACCATACCAACATAGATACAGCTTTTTGTAATACCAAGGTGAACAAATAAAACAAAAATGTCTTTCAAAGTAGTTTTACACATTTTTTTTTCAAAGAACATCACAATACTTTGTCACGAAAGACATATAAAGTAATCCCTAAGAAGAGCACACATTGTGCACAGCTCACAAAAACACTCAAAACTGAAGAATAATTAAACATTGAACAAATTCAAGCAGCATTTCTTCTAATCTGCTTACAAAATGCTGCTTTTTAAGAGGAGCTGAAGAAACCAATCCCCATCATGAACTTGTATGTTTGTGATACAGAAGTTAAATGATAGTATTTAAAAATACAATGTTGTTCAAGCTGCACATATTTGTACATAATCAAAAAGGCAGAAACACTAATGCACCACCAATCAACCTTAAAGTTACAATCAGCTCTTCAAGAACAACTGCAACACTGATGTGGCCCCTGATGAGAATGATTCTGACACCCCTTATATGGAGGATTTATTCTAATAGATAAAGGTACAATGCACAATATGATTTATTACACTGTAGTACTTTTTTTTCAATTCCATGTTTGAGAAGTAGATGCAAACATTCATTTCCCATGAATTTTATTTTTGTGTATTAAAATAAAGGTTTATGATAGAAATTGACATATTGACAGATTATCTCCATTTTGGTTTTTTTTCCAAATTATGAATAAGTCACATACATGTACACTAAAAAGCTAAATAACATGGATGAAGGCACAGCCTGGCATAGATTAACACGCCCCAGCCTTATGGCGGTGAACTACTTCACCGCACATACGACCTTGATGCAGAACATCCAAGGTGAGAGAACTGTGTGGATGCCACGCACTGCCTAATATTTACTGTAGGATACACTAGCCATAACACTGCAATATGTTTAGTAACTTCCTCTACAGGCGTGTTAAAATTCTTTTTTTTCTTTGCTTATTGCTTCAATCCTGGTGAATGAATGGAAACGTTTAAAATCCCCCATCCTCTCACCTTCAAATAGAAAAAGAGAAGTAACAGTTTCATGCGCAGTCCGTTTCATATAGGAGAAATTAGAGTAACCCTCTTCGTTATTGTTGAACATAAACAAAAATCTTACAAAAGTGCCAATTATTGAAAACTTACAAACCACAATACAATGCTTAATTTAAAAAAAATTATAATAAAAAATTGTGTGTGGATGTGTGTGTGTGTGTGTGTGTGTGTGTGTGTATATATATAAAAGCAGCGAAGGCAATAATAAATTAATCCCATGAAGAAACATAACAACAAGGCAAAATATGATCTACAATAGGTAAGAAGCATCAGACTGAATACATGTGATTGACTGTTTCTCCTTCCTTCATTTCCTTTCTTTCTCTTATTTCTATCAAAAATGAGTCACACTATTTCAATGAATGATGTTCTTTCATTATCCAAGAACAAACTTGTCTAGTGTTTTTTTTTTATTTAGATAATGACTTCCTCTTTGCACATGCTACTGAACCACCAAATGTGCGTTAATTCTCGGCTGAAAATATCATCGGAAAAATGGACTTGAGTTTCCTCTCACCTCTGTAACACATGTTTACAATTTCAGGCTTGTTCCAGGAAGAATTAATATCATCTGTTATGTGTTTTCTATTTTGGCATGGTTGTGCTTGTCCACCTTTAAATTTTCCCATTAACTCCAATAGATATCAAGATATTTAAGTATTTACACAGCTGCTTGCAGGAAAATACACTGTTTATAGATTAAACTACTTCATACCAATCTAACTGAACATAATATCTCAAATTCAGTGAACTTAATACTTTCAAATGCGAAGTTGTTTTTAGCTGATTCTTTTTCTTTTTTTTTCAACTCATAGCTTTCGGGAACAATAAAATGTGTTTTCGTTTCAGAAAATGTTTGCGTTTGCACAGCAACGTTTTTGAAACAACAATGTTCACTTATATGGAAGCATGAGAGCACTCAAAATGATGTAATTAGCATGTAAGGCCACTATTGGGTGCTCGGTTTTTTTTTTTAAATGAAATCACACACACGTAAGCAGGGAACAATACACTATAAACATTAACAATGGCAAGTAGATGGACATTTGTATGGACGGACAACGAAGTTTAACTGCTATTACGTTGACTATCAACTATAAAACTACCAAGTTCTACGAGAGTATGGAATAGGAGTCATGACAGT
Organism: Parablennius parvicornis; assembly: GCA_900302745.1. NCBI lineage: Eukaryota > Metazoa > Chordata > Actinopteri > Blenniiformes > Blenniidae > Parablennius > Parablennius parvicornis. The sequence continues at coordinate 24,117 of OMNM01033885.1, read as the reverse complement.
CTGGAGGCCTCACTTCCACAACAACATTTCTAGGTAAAATTAGAAAACTTTTCCGTGTAAATGAACCATTTTTCTGAAACAAAAATGCAAAAATTGTTTTCACATGAATCATTATCGTTTAAGAGCAGATTTAATTTAATTTATTCTGCCTTGCATCAACATTCAGATTAACCCAACTTCTAGCTCGTGCAGTTTCTCCACTCTTACATGTTTAACTCACTTCTCCACGTACAGCCACATAGTTTTTCCCTCCAAACTCCAAAGCTCTCCTTTGACCTTCACTACGCCGGCTCTCTCAACACTTAGCTCGGTCCTGTTGTCATTTGCCATTAGCTTCACATCAGTCCTGCGAGATTTGTGGACTGACCCCTCATCAAATCATTTACTTCAATGAATCAATTTAGTCTGACACACACAGTATATTAATCAGCTGGCTTGAGCCGACTTAATGGCTCAATCAGAAGCCGAGCGAGGAAAGGAAGAATTACAGCGATTTACTGTTGGTCAGGACCGAAAAATACTCTCCTTAAGTAACCTGATCACTCATGTCCACGGCTATCGGTTCTCTTAAAGGCAACATGTAATCGAGAGTGAGTCAGAAATGGTCCAGAAATTATTCTGACATTTACTTAGATGTGGAGTAGATGAGCAGCTATCTAGTTGTTTGCATATCAGAAAGGTTTTGCGTTAAGATGGAAACGTTTTGAAAAATATGTCCAACATAACTAAAATGTAAAAGGACTTTTAATAAATCAATGAAAAAAGTTGCCAAGAATTGTATTTGAAACACCATTTTAACTTTGTGGGAATTCTTTTTCTACTTTTTTTTGTAAGACTTTCTTTTGTTGTCTCTCAATAAGTACTTTAAAAAACCTGCTGCAATTATCATTTAAAAACCTGTCCCCATTCCTCAACTATTATTATTCCATTACTACAGATTTTCTGTGAAGAAACAGGTTTCAAAACAGCTGAATCCAGGGAGCATTTGTTCCTTTCATGTTCATTTAAGAAAATTCTTGATTTTACTACTTTCATTTTCAAAAGGAAGAAAAAAAAAACTTTGAATAATTATATTGATTCAACGGCATGCCAATTTTATTGAAGCTATGTCTACTCAAGTTGAGTTAATGGATTTCACTTGTATAGAACTTTTCCACTGCTTGAGCAGTTTCCAAACACTTTACACTGTTACACTGTTCGCACACAATAATGTGGGCGGCTGCCATGCAAGGTGCTCAATCCATTCATTGAGAACAATTTTGGCAAATTAATTTCCAAATTAATTTACTGTATTGCACAAACAACTATTTAACCCTTTTTTGCAAAACGTGTTTGTTTTGTTTAAAAACCAGGAAATTATAAAATGAATAGTGATTAATAATGCTTCAGATTACATTGTCTGTAAACTGAAACTTAAATTATACAGCCCTTCTCTTTAGGTAAAGAAGGAGCTGTGCTGTTAACTGATTGGTTTTCATTCCAACCCTCACGGTCATCAACTTTATGAGTCTTAACTGAAAGAAGGATGTTGTGGTTGAAAGGGGCTGAAAAGGGTTTCATGGGTGACTGGGGAGTGAGGGGGCGTGACCAAACATGAGGATACGCTGGACTTACTTTCACATTGAAACAAGCCAGTTAAGTTTGAGCGTCTGATAAAAATGCTGTGAGTTCACCTTCTGTTGGATATTTATAGGGGACGGCCATTGCTTGGATTAAAACTGTGGCTTCCTGGTGACACGTGACTCCAGTCATAATGTCTAAATGGCACAAATCTATGTCAGGAGGAATTTCCATCTATTTCCAGATTCCTAATTATATATTTTTTTTTTTCAATGTACGAGTTGAAAGACTTAGAATATTATAATTGGCCCTGCCAGAATTATGGCGACAACTTGAGAATGGAAGAAGATGCAGTTTACACAGCTGTTTCTGGGATTTGCCTTCCTTTTGGAAAAATATTTGCCTTTCTTATGTTTGTGCGGAAATAATTTTTGGGAAATTTGAAACACCACAGGGAGTCAGTGTGCAGTGTGTTAAGCTCCTTTACTTGATTAAATCTGTTCATAAATGATAAGTGATAAGCCAATGATGAGCAAATACCCAAATATTGGTACCTGTACAACCTGGTATAAGTACACCCCAGCAGGTTTTTACAGAGAATATCTGGCACACTTCTCCAGTTCTCTAATTTCTTGGTGGCAGAAACCATTGGTTGCTTTACCACCTCAAATATCCTCAATTTTGCCATGTGTTGTTGTTGCAAGGCCAAAGCATTCACTTCTCATCCTTCCATGATGTTTTCAGTAATGTGAACTAAGGTGCAGTCTCTTCCTCTGCTCTGTTATTCCGGTCTCTCTTCTCTCTGTCCTCTCATCTGTGTCCATTCCTTGACACAAACAAACACGGCTGAGTTGATTGTTGGCAGCAAACAAAGTCCTGTGTTAACACGCAGGCCTGTGCGCAGCCTCATCAAGGGCCGTTAATTTGTTGACTGATGGCGGTGTTTAGCGGCGTCCATCCGTCCACCAGCCATCCATCAACGCTCCCTCCATCTGTTCTGCCTCTCCCTCCATTCCTCGCCTCCTCACTCCCTGGTCTTTTGGTGACTTCGCCAACAGAACGGCGCCGATATCCAATATCACTTCTGACCTGCTGCTGTCTAGCCTCCAACACGATTCGCCCTGCCACCATTATTCCCATCCTTGTCTATTGTGTGGCCTCCTCTGCTTCCACGGTGGATCACTCACTCTCTTCCTTCCCCTCTTTCACCCTTCCCCGCTGCTGCCGGCCAGGTTTCTCATAGACGTGTAGAAAAGCCACCCTCACTGCTGTCTGGCTGTGTTTCTGTCTTTGTATACAACAATCATTCACTATGCTAATCTCCGGCTCCCACTCCATAGGGGCTCGCTAACAACGCACGCCGGCTTCCATGTAACACCACTGTGAATAGAGGAGATTACACTCACAGTAGCACTGCGAGTTAAGACGCCCGCGGAGCTGACTGGCTGGCTTTCAGCACTTTACCAACACAAGCAGCTCCTATCCGGTCACTGCGGGCTTTGACGAAAAGAAAAAGGTTCCCACTGAAGGTGAGAGAACTTGGGATGTTTATCCAAAACCAGATGGTAAAATGATGGTGTTTGGGATCATTGTGAGCAAAGGGTTGAATAATCTTTTTCTTTATTGTTGTATTAAAATATAAAAAACAAAAAACGGATGGTTTCTTTGCCTCATGGTTGAATAGATGTCTAAATAATTTGGAGGAAAGTTAAGTCATAAATAGGACAAGATCTTTTTGTTCTTCAGTGACCAGTAAAAAGTCTTTGGAAAGACGTTCCTTTATTCTTGCTGTGCACTCTTCATTTCACCTTTATTCTTGTAAATTGTGATGAAAATGACCTCTGTCAGCAGGACACACAAAGTAGTCAAGGTAGAAAGTTTCAGATTGGAAAATCAAGTTGAAAAATAGTTGACACGAATTGGCTTCTTTGAAGAGATGAAGAAACTATTCTGGGAAAATCAATGATGAGTCTTGGTAACTACATTTTGTAGCAGAACTTGAGTAATATGCATATAATGTCAATTTTACTTTACTTACAGTTTGTGTTCTATTTGTCCAGGGAAATAGTGGGGATTTTCCCACTCTGTCTGGTTAATAAATTATTTTTTTTATGTTATCATTAGGATCATGATAATTTAAAAACAAGAGCAACCACAGATTTCTGAGTTCCGCTAAGGGCAGACTTGGACACAGGGAAATGACACATAGTCCATATCCGATCAACTGCCTTTATTCATTTATTTAGTTTGGTAATCCCATGATTGTATTTCATAATTTAAAAGAACACAAGACAAGACAATATTGTTACCTTCTTCCACGTTATCATCCGAACTGTAGTTGAGAATTCACTCACTAACTTGTGGCTTCTCTCTGCTGGTAACAAAAGCTGATCGTCGGGCCCATTCTGATGTGGAAGGAGAGGAGAAGATGCTGGTGGTGCAGAATTATGGCGTTTATTCCTTTTTAAGCACACACTTTACTAACACCGGTCATTATAAACACACCCGCAGTATAGCACCAGAGTACAACAAGACAACAAACGACACTTCCCCAAAACAAAACATGCTACTACTTGCATCATGCTATTTTCCACAGAGCACTTGTCATTTAAAGTGACAGGCTAAGCATCTAACAATATATACAATATATATGAAAATTTGTAACAATTATTTTTTATCCGGATCCCTAGCTAAATTTAATGGGTTCTTCCTTTGACCAAAATGCCCCCTTGTATCAATTTTCATGAAGATTAGCTCGTGAGTTTCTGAGATACCTTATTAACAGACAGACAGACAGAAAAATAAACGCAAGTGATTTTATAACCTCCCTGGCAGAGATGATAATTATACTGATTGACAGTGTCAATAGCGTATCATACAAAACATTTAAAAAAATATTAGTGCTGAATTTTGAGAACAGCCTAGAGTTGATTATCATGTTTAAAGTGTAAAAAGTAATGTTTTTTGGAATTATATCAACAGTTCTGGTTTTATCCAACCTGTTGCATCAATAACAATGTGGTAGAGAAAAGCTTTAAAACACAATGAAATTAATACTGAAGTCAAATGTTTTGATAAACCTTTTCCCGTCTCCTTCCCGACATACCATCCATATGTCCATCTTCCATACCCTGCTGTGGTTAGAAACAGTACTGAAACTAAGAACATTTCTTGTTCGAATATCTTCAATGGTTAAGAAATGTAACAATTCTTCTTTCCAATAAATATGGCACTTTTAGAAATCCTCTTAAATGATGCAACATGTCTGCTAAATATAATAGCCTTGATATTTCACTGCATTGAGATTTTCCCATAGCTTGAAACAGAACTCAACATGTTTGGACAATCTTTCATGCTCACAACACAGACATTCAACCCTGCTTCTTATCCCACAAATGCATTTTCCAATTGGCATAACAAAAATAACCTGCTTCAATCTTCAAAACGTATTTATCACCTTGTTTTTAAAAGCTATTAATCTATTTATTGGATTAAAAAGTCACTGATGAATGTGTAAGAGGCATAAAAAGGTGTGGTCCTCCCTTTTCCCCGCTTTACAGTAAAAGTTCCTATTTGTCAAAAGCCTCTTCACGTGATCCTAATACACCCTGGCACTTCTCATAATGGTTTTAATGTTTATGTTGTTCCGCCACAGACAGCCGCGCTAACTCTGTTACGGCAGGACCATCCATTACAGGGCACAGCAGCTCGTGATTATTTATGCACACTTAAGCCCGAATGCGTCGCTCTGTAATTCACTGTAAGCAGGGCTTCATTGGAATTGCAAATCAATGCCCCTGCACGCTCTACCTCAACTCCCTTTGAAACTATCCCTCCGTCTCTGAAACCGCCCAACTCACTGCTGGGTTTTTTTTTTCTCTCCCTTCCCTTTCCCTTGCAGCCATACACCCCCTGTTTGCTCTGTCTCTATCTGCTCCCTGCCTCTACTATTGGGTAGTTTGTCTTCCAGCTCCCATCCTGCCAGCAGAGAGCCAGCCGAGCACTTGTTCCTGGGCACCAAGCCAAGGTAGCCTCGACAAGATGAAGAGGGATGATGGTAGAAAGAGAAAGATGGAGGGGTGAGGAGGGAAAAAAACTCTGAACGAAGTTTCGTCTGCAACAGGTAGAACGACAGCAGATCTTTTGGAGATGATGCATGTTATGAGTTTCTGATAGTGACAGCTTGGGGATGGGTGGGTGTGCTGTGGTGAGCAGTGGGAGGAGGAGAGGTTTTCTTTAAGTGATCCACTGCCATGCAATCCCTCGTTGTTATGAATTGATGCAACATGGTTTACAGTTGAAATATCTGAGCAGGAGTCCCTCTCAGTGCTCTGTTCCTTTGCTTCATTGAAAAGTTGTCTTGCTTTCAAGGCTCTGTGGTTTCAATGAGTCTGCAAACTGATCTGAGGGGACATAGATGAAAAAATACAAAGAGGAAAACAACCAAAATCGCAGACGTTCAAATAAGTGAGAGAGGAAATGTTCCGAAAAAATGCAGGGGAAACAATCCTTCCTCTTCTTCTCAATCACTTTTTCAACTCTACCACCCTTCCTCCCCTCTAACTGAGTGTATCCTTCAGGCTTCTTTGCGCCGATCTCCTCACCATCCGCTGCATTAGAGGAACCTTTTACTGGTGCCTCGCCTGAATCAGTCACACCCGCTTCCTTGCTTTTCTCACGCACTTTCTTCCATCCTTCCTCCCCTCTCTCTCACTCTCCCTCACACACAAACACTCTGACATTCTCCTCAGTCTTACTCGTCTCTCAAAACACTTTGTTCTCTTTCCCCATTCTTTCTATCCTTGCTTCACGCCGCATTTCTCTGATCTTCTCCATGTCGCTCTCTTCTCCACTGCACTGACACAGCGCTCCTTCATTCACCTCACGGTGTGCCACATCTCTTCGCCTGTCCACAGAACAAGCAGCTATCTCTGCGCTTATCCCTCCTTAACCTCTATTTACTCTTTCAATCCATCCTGCCCTAAAGACTCACCCCCTTCTTGTGATCGTCCCCCCCCTTGCTTCCTTACTCTGTCCTCCCTACCTTCTAATCTTCCTCCACTCCCTCCCTTCCCCCATGCAATTTCCTGCTATTTCCTCCCATTCGTTCTCTCCTCTTGCCACGCTGAGCTCAACCACATCCCTAACCCTCCTTTACCCTCGTTTTCGGTTACATTTTTAAAGTCATCGTCCAGTCTCCCCTCCACCCCCCTTACTTGCCGATGTTATTCACTTTTTTTTCTCCACCTCTCCCTATCAGCGAGTCAAGCCTTGGGTCCCAAAGCCAAATGAGATTTGGAGGACGAGGTCCGTGTGCTCTTTGCCTCCTTCAGATTGGAGTCACTTACTGTAGGCTACATGCAGGTATAAACCATTTTTGCATCCAAACACCTCTCACCAAACAGTATGTTCCAAATACAGAGGGCAGATTTGTTTTCTTTCATGCTTCTTACGTTCGCCGATTGTTTCTCCTCACAAATTTTTGTTAATATTCGTCCATCGTTTGTCATGCAAAGAAACCAAATGGGGTACTTGACCCACAATTATTTCAAAATTTTTCAAAATTACAGGTTGAATAAAAAAAGCCACCTTTGACTGATAAACCACAGTTTGTTTTTTAGTTGCCAAGAGACGCTAAATGGACACACACACACAAACATACACACACATACATAGGGGTTAGGGGGGTGGGGGGTTCGCCGAGGGCGGAAAAGCAGTCAGGTCCGCCCCTACACCCGACATTGGGTGCAACTTGGTGCAGACTGTTCCCATCGACATTTCATCACATGCACATCCAGAGAGGAAGATTGAACCTCCAACTTTGGAATTGGAAAGTATCTTACTTCACCATTTGAGCAACAGACAATACAAGGCCAGACACTGCAACTCAACACTTTTTGTTAACAAGCTGCTGCTAGCTTTGTTAGCTATCCATGCTCAGGCTAATGTGCCATCATTTGCCCTGAGACACTGTGATCATGTTTTCATACCTGTAGTGACACTTTCTGGGCCAAACTATGGAGACAACACTGGATTTGATTGAATTCAATGCAATTTTGTCTCTCACAACAAACTTTTTTGGGTTAAGCAAGACACAAAATGCATGTTGGTGGCAGTGGTGTCCTAGATGGTAGAAAACTGACCTTGTGTTTGGAGGTTCACAGTTTTAAAAAGTTCATAGCCAACAGATTAAAACTGTATCCCTAAGCAAGGCCTGTGGCTCAAAATTGCTATCTGCCCACTGCTTGGAACTGCTTGGAATAAATTGTGACGTACGTGTGAAGTCTGTCTGTCTGTCTGTCTGTCTGTCTGTCTGTCTGTCTGTCTGTCTGTCTGTCTGTCTGTCTGTCTGTCTGTCTGTACCTCCAGGAAAACTGAAGACGATCCCATATTGGTCATGACCTGAGTCAACGGGGTCTCTTTGGAAGTGGAATGAGAACCATCTTACAAACGTCAACTTCTTTGGTGTGTTCCAGCACACAGATGAAAGTGTTGACATACAATATCTGAGCAATCACACCCCGGTCAGTTAAAAATAGACAATCACAGAGGCATGTCAGAAAAACCTTGGAAAAAAATGCCATGTTAAGGGTCTTTATGATCTGAGCATCTCAGTGGCTTACATTCAGAATAGCACTGAAGATACAATTGCATTGGACACTATCATCCACTGTCGTACCTGTTTTCAGTTTGATTTGTGAAATCACTTCAAGGAGATGTTAAATGTTAGTTTAACTAAGATCTGTCAGAAAGCACAAGAGTGGCTTTATTATTTACACAATTCAAAAGTCTACAAGCTAATCGGCAAACTTGGATGTCATCAAAATGATTTGAAAAAAACCTTAGAAGAAAGTCACTGATGAAAACCAGCAGGAAGAACATTGACACGTCAGTCTGAGTAAGAACAAATTGGACTGCTTCTCATCTGTACCGTACACCAGAAACTAAACCCAGCAGGATTTCATTGGCCAAAGCACAACGCAGCAAAACTATTAAATGTATGTGAATATGAAATGAAAGGGGAATGCAGTCCATGACTTTGTTTATGAAGTCTTGAATAAAAAATAAAAGCCTACATACTCTAAAAAATGTTTAAGAGAACAGTATTTTACAGCTGATAGTAGCTTGGGCAGAACCGAGTATATCTTCTCAGTAGATTAGATTTGGTCATTTGTCCTTGTCACTCCAATAAAACCTAGGCCTACAGCAAAAGTCACATGCACATCCTTGTTAACCAGGGTCAAGTAATCCTATTTTAACACAGTGGCTAGCTCGGACGATTTGGTGTTTGGTCGTGCAGGCCGTTCTCTCTGTGACCTTCTTTTTATTTCCTGCAGAGCTGTGTAAACGCCAGGACAAGCGCAGATCACTGTGGCTGGTCATGTGGCAAACACAAGCTTTTCCAAGCTCATGCATCTGTGCAGAACAGCTTTTGATGGCATGCGTAGGGTTGGAATAAGAAAAAAGTAAACGCACAAATGTTGTGCTACTGAGTCAAAGGTACACGCGCCATTGTGGCATACTGACTTTGTGTGTGTGTATGTGTGTGTGTGTGTGTGTGTGTGTGTGTGTGTGTGTGAGTGTGAATTGCTCCCTTACTGCTCCTTTAGATCAATATTAGAGGTGTCTCGTAGTTGAGCAAGAAAATAGCAGTTAGCGTTCCCTCTCCGAGCTTCATTCAACCTGAGCCAGTTGAGGACTAACTGTGCATGAACGGCCATGGTTGAGGGTCGGTCGATGTGTGAAAATGGAGCACGTATCCATTTTGGCTTATTTAGGTCAGACAGATTTGTGGGCCAAGAAGGCGTTTTCTGCTCGGCTGGCTATTTATTCCTATGTGGAGAGCAGCAATACTGGCTGTGTGCACCTGTAGAGGTATCAGCAAGAGGTGAACGAATGCTTATTTTTGGTGATTCATCAGGCTGGCAGTAATTCTGACAACTGTGCCTTCATTGGGACTATCGTAAATACATTAGACTTCATTGGAAATAATATATTTGCTGATATCACCACTTTTTCCAATGGTAAAGAACAAGACATTAGTATCATGATGTATCAGTATAATATTGCGAGAACCCTTTGTATCCATTTTGGCTTCTTCGGATCCTCTCTTAGTGATATACACTCACTGATCGCTTTGTTAGGCAATGAAACAGTCTCTTAAGTTTATTTTTTCATTATGAATCTCTGAACTTGAGCATTTCCTGTTCAGCTTCAGGGAAGAAACCCATGCATTCTTTCCAACTTTCCAAACAAACTATGCAAAAGAACATCGACATCCATGCCTGGGGGGTCTGCAGATACATAGTGCTTTATAGCAGCTTGCACAGAGGATACCGGTCATATCTCCTAACTGTGTGCTGATCGACGTGGCAGAAGGGACATAGAGGTAGTGATACAATCTGAACCCTAATAGTTAGCCTGAAACACATGATACAGAAAAGTGCAGTTTGCCTCAGGGCTCACCACATGGCTTGTTAATGCCCGGTGTAAACAGGCTCAGAGAGTGTGTGAGGTTGGTCCTGTGATGACTGGTGATCTGTCCAAGGTGTATCCTGATTCTGTGACATTCAAAATAACATAAAGATAAGGACATTTGGATACTCTGTAAATGTACAGTTATTCATTAAAATAGTTTTTAACATATTTTTTGAAAGACTGAATGTACTAACTCACAGAATGTAATCCTTCCTTGTAAAAAGTGTAATATTACTTAGTACTGTCTGCTTACCTTCACCTGTTTCTGTGTGAGATCATGAACCAATGGAAATAAATACAGCACCTGAAGACAGCTGACCACAAAATAATTTGCTAATGTCACCTTAAGCTTTGCTTTGTATCTGCCCTACGTGCAGATGAAAAATGTGATCCCCACGGTCTGGATAAATGAACAAATTTGGTTCATTGTTCGTGTATCACTCTGCAGTGGGTGCTGTCACAGGGCCTTTGTGACTCAAGCGATTGGTTTATGAATGTGGAGAGATGCCTTGATGCAGAGGCAACAATAAAAACCTACCTTACCTCCAGCAGAGAAAAGTCTAACATGAACTTTAGCTGAAGAGTGACTTGAGTCCCTGGCGTTAAGCTGTCAAGGCCAAATTGTGGGGGTGAATTAGCTATAATCTTTCACAAGTTACAGGCAAATGCATTTTTCTTCCTATTCTTTCTTCATCCTTTATCCTGCCTCGACATTCACTGTCTTTATTTGCTTCTCCTTCTCGCCACGACGAGACTCTAGCAATTTATCACACAGGCCACATAATAATAGCCTGTCACTTAGGTGTCATATTAAATATCGGAGCATCACACGTTCTGCGTTAGATGCAGGGACTCTATGCCTCTCTGTTGACAGATATTTCTGTATCTGTAACCACATTGTTCGTCTCCCTCCTTTCTGTCTCCACCTTCTCATGACTTGGCCTCACGCCGTCTCTATTTCCCACCTCTCTGTTGCTCGGCAGGAGGCTGATGCACTGAGCCCGGCCCAGTGGGGTGCCAACTGCGCCTATTGCCAGTATAACTCTTGGCACAGCGGGCCGGCCCTGTGCCACCTCATGCCAGGAGAGCAGATTAGAGGCACTTCACCTCATCCTGTTGGGGCGCCAGCTTTACTTCACCTCAGTCCTGTGCCGGCGGGTGAAGAGGTGCCAATCCAGCTGTGTGTAACACCCTTAAACACTCAGCAGGACGTCTGTGTGTATGTGTGTTTTTGTGTTCAAGAGAGAAGAGCATGACTGGACAAGGTTTGTCGATACACATATAGGAAATATGAATCCTTTCTCTCTTTCCTTCATTTTTATGATTACTTTAGACCAAACTGTTCATTTCTGTTCCTCATGTGCATGTTTAAATGTTAAAATGAAAATGACTCAGGAAAACAGAACTCATTTCAATTCAATTGTATATAATAACAAATATGTAGACATCTTTCACAGAGAACATTTGAGTAATGGACAGGTACATAAATGATGATGGTAAGAAAGAAATCTCTTCTGAGCATATGTCCGACATAGAGACTTTCTGCTGTTCTACTTGGAGCAACATACAAATCCATTAACATCGGACAGGAAGCACAAGAGAGAAAACATTTTTAGGATATTGACAAAACGTTAGTAACATGTTTTGGTGAAAAGCTCAGACACTTGAAGCTGTAAAGATCTTCTGACAGTGTAAATCTGTGGTAGTTTAGCTAGAAAATGGTCCACAATGATATGAACCAGCTCTAACTCTAATCTTTTTACAATAAAAGAAGATTCACCACCTTAATGTATTTCTTCATTGGACAAGATGCTTTTTGAGAAATACCTTTAAACAATCATTAAAACATTAGTATTACTTGTACAAATCTACAGATCACTGTCATACGCCTTATGAAGGCACTTTCACAGAGAAAATCCCACCAATTGTGTATCTCTATAAATGCAGCAGTTGAAAGTCGTATAGAAAAAAAAAGGCTCCAAACGACGACATGCCAGCTAGTGCGTATAATTCTTAATGGATCCCAAAAGCACTTAACTACGGCATATTTTATTGTGAAATATTATACATATTAGGAAGTTTGGCATCCAATTAAACACCACCTCTTAGCATGTGTGGTTAATCACTCCCAAAGCCAGCAGAAGACACGCTAACTTCCACGTCTGGATCTGTGGGACATCTCGGTGTTTACTGGGAGAGCAAGTTATCAAATGGTCATACACTTGTCCATATGTAATGTTTCACTCAATCAAATTAAAAGTAGCATCATATATTTGGTTAAATCACGGTACTGCTCCCTAGCTGACGTGAACAAAATCCACAGTTAATCAATCTGTCTTTAACAATAATTGATTTCTGTAAAATGTTGTCAGCTGTGCTTTAGAGAGACTGCTGATGAAGGGAGGGGGTGGGGATGGAGTCACAGACCTGTTTCAGACCCCATTTACACAGTAACATTCCAAAGAAAAAACGCATTGTGTTTGCATTTTCATTTCAGAAGAGTTTTGCGTTTGGACCCCAATGTTTTGACAGCAAAACAGAAATGATAGGGCCACTAGTGGACACTGTTATTTGTTTTGGTAATGAAATGACACACACACATGTAGGGAACATTACGCTATAAACAATAACAATGAGAGTGTAGACATTTGTATGGACAAACGACCAAGTTGGATTGCTATTCCAGGTGACTCTAGGCTATAAAACTGCTAAGTGCCAAGGGCATAAGGACTGGAAGTCATGACACTCTGGAGGCCATCATTGTTGTTATTGTCCATTTCCTTGCACATGTGCAGAAAAACCACTTACTACGGCCGTGGTCCACATATGCAATAGTAGCTTTTCTGCCCGTCTACAATGAGACAGAGAACAAGCATTTCCAAAAAGTTGTGTTTTACCCTGTTTTCACAGAAAAAGAGTCAAAGCATTTTCACAAAGTTGTATTTTCAATAGCTCTGTTGTAAGCACACATCCAAAACGTAGCAAAAGTTAAGCTTTTTTTTTTTAATTGTCATGTAAATAGAGCATAAATCTTATATAGCTACAAAGTGTAAAGCAGTACTGTCAAAACTTTTTCCACAGACCTTTGCATGTCTTTTTTTTTTTTTTTTTTTTCCCAAAA